>JAHBCN010019584.1:0-15791 GCA_019359885.1 Listronotus oregonensis
AACGACCTTGGATAAAATTTTGGGGGTGGAATGAGTTAGGGGAAATCCGGACTACGCCCGGCTTTGGTCCATTCGATCCTGGAAGGCTAAACTCAGTTTTAAAAAAAAAAAGGGGCGCAATAAAATATTAAATTTGTTTGGAAGGATATTTAAGTTTGTTTTAATTTATTAAAATGTTAATTTTTATTAATTTGTTGTATTAATAAAATATACAGTGTGTCCAAATTGGTGGCAATGTATGGGGATCTTGGAAACCACGATAGATAGAAAATCTGTTAAATGGGGAAAGTTTTGGACAATTATGTTAGTAAGCTAATCCCGTTTACTCATGGTTCTATCTATTCGGGTTTTTTGAAAATTTTGAAAAAACCTGAAACATGCTTTTTTCAAAAATTGGCCATATTTTTTTTATAAGTGAAAATTTTTCAAATCTGAAAAACTTCTTTAAACAACTTTTTTTGTAAAATATGACCAAGTAGTCAATTTTTATTTTCTACGTTTCGGCTTTTAGAATCATATCAACTTTTTTTTTTTCATATGGACGCCATATTGGATTTTTACGCAGCAAATAGTGCTTTTTATTCTGATTTCAACAATGTATAGCATGTTATAATTTATTAGTTAATAACCTCATTTATTTCAAAAAAAAATATTTTCTCAGTTGGCCTTGATTCCGGCGAACGTCATTTTTTTTGTAAACAATAAAACATTAGTAATTGGCAAAATAGATAAGCTGAACAGATATTTTACAAAAATGGGAACATAGCTATAACGTTAATACCGTGTTACAACAAAATGTAATGGCGCCCATATGAAAAAGTAAAGTTGATCATCATAAACTTTACTTTCTCATATGGGCGCCATATTGGATTTTGTCGCAGCCAAATAGTACTTTTTGTTCTTATTTCAACAATGTATAACATGTTATAGTTTAGGAGTTTATAACCTCATCCACTTCAAAAAACCAATATTTTCTCAGTTGCCTTGATTCCGGCGAATGTCATCTAGCGTCATTATCAATTAGCGGGGGTTACGTTATTAAAATTTTTTTAAACTTTGTAAAATGATTAATTATTTAAAGTAAAACTTGATATTTTGCAACGTTATTTCCAAAGCTGGAAATGTTAATAAAGCTGCGCAAACGTATTTCGACAATTTCCCTGAAAAGCAACATCCTAAACTAACATACTTTCAAAAACTGGTTACAAATTTGCTTAAATTCGGAAGTTTTAAAAAACCACGACCTAAGAAGTACGTTGAAGAAAATCAAAACGAGATCTACAGTTAACCAACAATTTAAAGAAAATCCAACATTTTCAGCCAGGGATGTTGGATAGAGAATTCCCACTCACCTAAGTTAACCATTCATAAGGTAGTTAGGACTATTTAAACAAATATCGTTAATATGTTGAGAATACGGACAACATTTTGAATTTTGGTCGTTATTTTACATCTTCATTTTAGTAGGAATATTAGTTTAGCCACTTTTCATTGTTTTTGTTTTCACTTGTTTCAATTAACTTGTTAGGTGTAGTTTCGTGTAACACGGTATTAACGTTATAGCTATGTTCGCGAAACCCATTTCTGTAAAATATCTGTTTAGCTTATCTATTTTGCCAATTACTAATATTTTATTGTTTACAAAAAAAAAATACGTTCGCCGGAATCAAGGCCAACTGAGAAAATATTTGTTTTTTAAAATAAATGAGGTTATAAACTCTTAAATTATAACATGTTATACATTGTTGAAATCAGAATAAAAAGCACTATTTGGCTGCGTAAAAATCCAATATGGCGTCCATATGAAAAAGTAAAGTTGATGATGATTCTAAAACCGAAACGTAGAAAATAAAAATTGACTACTTGGTCATATTCTACAAAAAAAAGTTGCTTTGAAGAAGTTTTTACAGATTTGGAAAATTTTCACTTATAAAAAAATATGGCCGATTTTCGAAAATGCATGTTTCAGGTTTTTTCAAAATTTCTCAAAAACCTGAATAGATAGAACCATGTAGTAAACGATATTAGCTTACTAACATAATTGTCCAAAACTTTCCCCATTTAACCGATTTTCTATCTATCGTGGTTTCCAAGATCCCCATACATTCCCCACCAATTTGGGACACACTGTATATATTTTCTTTTACCTTTTGCTTTATTTATGGTAATTAAAAGTAAAACAAGGTAAAAAAGAGCGATTTACAAAAATTGGCAGAAAAGTCAAAATTTGACAAATTTTTTGCCCAAGATTTAATGGCCGTCAATGTACACTATTTATCTAAGGTGTAATTTAGGACTAGGTGTGTACAAAAAGTGTAAACTATTTCTAAATAACAAACAGAGCTTTGGTTTTATAACAAAAAAGTTTTATACTTATTCCATAAACATTTCTTATTTTTATAATATTTTTTCCTACGAGCGTGCGGAAAAGTCCACTTTTCCGCACGCATTTGAGTGCGCAAAGTTGCACTTTTCCGCAGGGCGTGCGGAAAAGTGAACTTTTCTGCACGCCGTGCGGACACGTAAAACTACTCTAAAATCTTACAGGTAAGCAAGATTTATATGTATTTTAGTAATTGTAGGCTATTTCATGCAATATACAAGCTATTGCAAGTTTTAGTTTATTCTCTTTTTTTGTTTGTTATTTCGTAATTTTCAATATTTCAACTAAAACACAAAAAAACATTTTTTTAATTACCCTGTATAATAATAATAAATGATTATGACAAGTCAAGCAACAATATGTAATCTTGGTGAGTTTCCATATGAACAAGCAATTGCACAAATGAATTTCAATACAAACAAGCATTTTTAATGAAAAGGCGTCATAGTATCATTTTTTAATTAAATAAAAATCCGACAAAAATAATTATTTAAAATGAGTAGTTCGATGAGGAGCTACCAGATTCTATCCTGGATGCAGCAAATACCGTAAGTTTGAATTTTATTACCAGAAAAATCTCGTGAAAAATATGAGAATCAATATAGTCATTTTGAAAACTGGTGCTCCAGCAAAGGGACAAAAGTATTAAAGAAGAAGTGTTCTTGGCCTATTTTGCGGATTTGCAAAAAACATATAAACCTAATACTTTGTGGAGTAAGTACTCTATGTTAAAATGTGTCCTTAAAGTGAAAGGAACCTTGATTTAAGTTCATGTTTCAAGCTAACATCACTACTTAAACACCAAAACGTGGGATACCGGCCAAAAACATCAAAACTTTCAACAAAGAAGAAGTTTCAAGATTCATGAAAGAAGCACCTGATAATATTTACCTTCTAATAAAAGTTGCTACAATTTTTGGATTAGCCGGTGCCTGTAGGAGAGATGAACTTACAAAAATAATGATTGATGACATACAGGAAAGTGAAAATTTGATAGTGGTGGAAAATTCCTGACAGTAAAAATAACACTTCCAGAATCTTTGTTGTGTCCGATGAAACAAATAACGGACTTTATATGCAATTGTACCGCAAATATGCAAATTTGTGAAAACCACATACCCCACACAGACGTTTTTTTGTCCAGTATAAACAAGGAGCATGCAGTACGCAATGTGTAGTAAATTCAATAGGTAAAATGCCTTCAGAAATTGCTGCATACCTAAAATTAAAAATCAGAAGAGTGCACTGGACATAGTTTTCGTCGATCCTCTGCGACTATGTTAGAGGATTCTGGAGAAGGAATTACCAATGTCAAGCGACTTGGGGGCTGAAATCAACGGCTGTAGGTGAGAGCTACATTGATGAATCCACAAATCAGAAAAAGGATATGTCGAATAAAATATTGACCATGAACAACTCCCCTCCTGAGCTAAGTCAACCTTCATCAAGCCGTACAATGAGCGCTTCCATAAGCCACCCGCTAAATAAAATTACAGGTTCACCAATTAATTTAGAATATGCTAATAACTGTTCTTTTGTTGTAAATGTTATCAACAAATAATTCCCATTTATAAATATGTTGTAGTAGTTCTTTCAGATTAAACATAATTTAAAAAATAATCATTGCTTTAATATTGGGATTATCTGACGCTCGTAGGAAAAATTTTGTTCCTAACGCTTGCGCAAAGTGACTTTTCCGCACTTGACTGGTTGCCCGAACTCGGCAGTCGCGTGCGGAAATGTATCACTTTGCGCACTTGTTAGGAAAATAACTATTTTATTCACTGTAGTCTGTTACTAAAGCATGCATTTTTTTGAATCATGGTTTCTCGATATTAAAATAAATGAGCCTTTTGTAGGTGGAAGAGGACATCGAAGAGATGCGGGCTGAAGAGCGCGCCCAGCAATCCGAAGCGTCGATCAGCATGCTCGAACTCATTTGCTCACCGACGCTCCGAGCGCCGCTCATCATCGGCATCGTTATGCAACTTTCTCAACAGTTATCAGGAATAAATGCGGTGAGCTTACCACTTTTTTTCAACACATAAAACATCTTTGGTCGCGAGGATGGAACTTTTTATATTTATAACCGTACTAGCCTTTCGCTAGCGTGGAGTATTAATGCATTTACCTTAGGGGTTTCACCTCGAAATAAAACAGAATAAGCTGAAAATTTGTATAAACCATAGATATATAAGAAAAGGGAGATATAACCGTTCATTCATAAATTGGCTTTTGTTGTGTATCAAACATTCATAATGTGTAAGAAAAGGATTTCCGATAAAAAAATTCCCTGCAGGCAACGTCGCAAATGTTTAGCAGCGCAAACCGTGGCGGGCCACTAGTGGCGTAGTTCGTTTCCAAAAACTATTTATCTATAGAAAATTACTAACATTTATTTTTTTAGTATTTTATCCACAAAATAGCTATTTTATAAAACTCAGTCCAAATAAAATGCCATGACAACTTTTTTGGGCTGTTTCGAGGAACATGCAAGTAAATAAAACCTTTTAGTTCAATACAATAATTAAACTTTATTTATCACATAAAGCGACACTTCTGAAAACTGGCATTGTTAACCGTTAACCATACCTAATAAAAAAGCTTAAATCTGTTTTTTAACCTTATCGCAATTGCCCGTGTTTTTATCTTCATCGCTATTCACACCGATTTTTAAAGATTTACTTTTATGTCATAAAAAGGAATAACAGATCATCTAACAGTCACCCTTAAAGTCCACTAATGAGATCAACGCATGCAATACCAAAAATGTTTAGTTCAGTACGAATATCAAAATATAATTGGAAGTTTTTACGAAAATTAAAATTTGGGATTTGGATTTAAATAAAAAATATATTTTTATCTATAAATACATTTCATTTTTCTAAATTAAATAGGTATTTTTAACTTCTATGTTTTTTGATTACGAGAAAAGAAAAAAGGTGAGAAAAAATTTCACTGTTTTTTTGCATATAATTTATTGTATTCAGTAACAATATTAAAGCATTCTTAACTAATCCAAGAATATTTAACTAACTATTCATTTCTATTTGTGATAATATCACAAGGTTCAGAATAATCTGAAAGATTTTGGCAATTTGTGGTAACTGCATATTCTTTTCAAATCCAAGTAGGAAAAACCATAATTTTTTTCTCTCCGGGTCAACAGAGAACCTTAAAACAAATTTTATAATTGAAATCGTTTATATGCTATATTAATCTAATAAAAAAGTGTATAACAAAAACTATACCTTGATGGTTACTTCCAATCGATTATAAAATAATTAAACAATTTTTTCGTTAGTTACATAATCAAATTTTATGCTAAAATAAGTAAACAATCGTTGTTAATCTGCACAAAAATATAACATAAAATGAGGTGACCAGATTTTTAGATGGGCAAAGCGGGACAACTCTGAAGGAGGGGGGGGTTATCAACAAAAATTTTCATACAGAATAAAAATAACATCGTAATATTTTTTTTTATTTTTAACATAAGTACAAATTATAAATATAAGAAAATGTATAATATTTTATTCCTTGGCATATTTTTTATTTGAGTGAATTTGTTTCAGTAGATTTTTGTCATTTTTTAAAATATTGTAAAAATCTTCACTAGAATTTGTCAAATTATATTTGACCCATAAAATGGCTTTCAAAGTTTCAACACTTAATTTTTATTTTTCTGATGTCCAGACTTGATTTACTGTAGAAAAAACGCGTTCAGTCGTAGCGTTAGTTCCAGGTAAAGATAGTGCATATTCCATAATTTTTAATACATTATTGTATGAAACATAGTTGTTTCGAAATGATGAAATATCTCTAACCATTTCTTTTCTACTGTGATTTTTTCTGATGCCCAATATTTAAGCTTTCCAATTTTTTTTTTAATTATAAACATTTTTTTATGTAACCTAATTTTAAAAGTCAGGAATATGAAAAATCTGGACTGTCGGACATCTGGTCACCTTACATAAAAGGTATTAACACCAAAATGTTATTTGTTCGCCATGATATTGCACGTCAATCCAGTTTTTCACAAACCTAGGACTTCACAACCATTTTCTAGTCTGTTTATTAAAAATAATACATAAAATATTAAGAAAATATTCTTATAACCGCACTTTAAAAACACAAATCTCTCTCTGAGCTAGTTTAAACAAAATGCAACACCGCCTCACAACACAAATAAAAAAATTACCACTAGCTGACCGACGACCTTTGTGACCGTAGCGTACAAAAATTATGAATAAACTACAAAAAGCAGTGTTGCCCATCTTGTCCGTTAATTGATTGATTGATTGATTGATAAGTAAATACAAAGTTGAGGTTTTGTCCCCTCGCACTGCAGCCTACAGGGCTTGTTGTATCTCTGTGTATTTGTTTCAGTTAAAAAGGTTTGACACCTTAGACAGGTGTAGTAGCCCTTTTACTGTTCTTTCTGGTCTCAGCCTCCTGGTGGTTAGTGTCCACCATGAGGTTTTGATTTGTTCTCCAGTATGTAAGTGTAGAGCACTCATATATGATGTGAGGCTGTCTCTTCCTCTTCGTCACATAGTCTGCAAATGGGTTCTTCTCTATAGATGCCCATAGTGTGCATATGTTTTCTTAGGGTGCAGTGTGTCCATTAATATTTCGTTATGATTATTTTTGAGAATAATATTAATAAAGCAAAATAAAATTCAACTAAAAAACATATTTCTGTCGCTGCTACTAAGTTATTGCATAACGACATGTTATGATCAATGGTCTCTTTTAGAATTTAAAAAGGAAATATTTATAAAGCAATATCCTAAAAATTTGCCAATAAAGGACAATTGGCAAGGGTGCATGTGTATCAAGCACGTTTGCCCATCAAGTGGTCTAGAGAGGTAGACACTATTTCAATGTTTGATTGCTTTTAATTGTAAACAGTTTTATCTCCCTTTGCTTATATATCTATGGTATAAACCTTTATTTTGGCATTATAAATATGGTCTCTAAAGTCTTATAAGGTTACATCTGAGATATTTAAGGTCAAAGGTCGCGAAAACAGTTTTTTGGAAATATCTTGCTTCCTTTGCCTTAAATCGTATTTGCATTTATTATAAAAGTTGTGGAGAATAAGATTCTCTACAAATTTTGTTTTAAATAAGTTTTTATACGATTAACCTTTTTAATAATGGTTAATCGTTAGAGCGCGATGAGTGCGGAGCGCTTAATCAGACATGCCATAGCGCGAGATCAGTCGCGTGTCTTATTAATTGTTATATTTTATTTATATACAGGGTGTCCCATAATATGTGGGCAATCTCTCGGAATCTAATAGAAAACCTAAAAATATTACAGGTACATAACGGACGCACATGAAATTTTTTTTTTTAATAACTTTTAAAATACTAGGCGTAAATTAATATCTTTTCAATATGATGGTTAGTAGATAAGTCTTTCTAAAATGAACCCATTAAATCATATTTGGCTTATTAAATTTAGTTTACCAGGGACGGACTGGCTCTTGCACAATAATAGCAATTTTTTAACACCCTGTTATACAGGGTGTTAAAAACATTGCCATACAATATGATTTTTGGATAGCTTTAACTTTAAACTAAAAAAAGGTATTTTTGATTATCATCGATAAAATCAACTGTTTACGAGAAATAAAATATTATGGCTGGTATTTTTTTTACATTATACAGGGTGTTTTCTAAATAAACGTCAATATTTAAGGAGGCAATTTTAGGGTCCATTAAAAAAACTTCATATGAACGTATGTTCTAAACGCCTTAACTTTTGAGCTACAGGGTGGTAAAATTTTCAAAAATAAAGCATTTAATATTAATATCTGTAATACCACTTTAGATATTTTAATGAAATTTGACATACATATATCATGTATCAAGAGGCATATAAAAATACCTAAAATACTTGTAAAAACAATTTTTTTGTATTTTGTCAATTAATACCTTTTAAGGGGTTAGAGACAGTCACAGGCATGAAAAAATGACAATTTTAAATATATTTTGTTGTCACTTAATCAATTTATTTTATAAAAGTAATAATACGACATCATTACATCATATTTTTACTCAACTTCACGGAAATTTGAAAAAAAAAATCAAAAATTAAAATAGATATAGCCATTTCTGTTGACCATGTTTCGTAAGGAGTGCCTTGCGGTGACCATCACAAATCAGATTCACTTAAAATCAGTCAGACAAGAAAAATTAGTTATTTTAATAGATAATCTAGTGCCTAACCAAATGGTGGCCTCGGGAAATGTTTTTTCAGATTTTCTGGAAAAAAACCAACAGTTAATTGTTTATAAAAAAACTAAATTAAAAAAAATCCTTCAATCAGGCACTAGTTTTTTATGTTTTCCAAAAGCTGTATAAATTTCATTGAAATACCAAGCGGTTTTTAAGATACAGTGGTCACCATTTTAAAAAACATAGTTGTGAGAAAAACGCGTTAAAGTTTTAGGTACACTCGATTTATGTAGCGTTCCGGAGCGCCCGAGAGCCCTTTGTTAATTGTGGAATAACTCGAAAAATATTTGTGGAATATACTTCAAATTTTAGAAATATATTTTTAAGATATTATACTTTAAGAAAATGCAAAAACCAAATCGATTTGTTTTGGAAATACTGACTACCCCTAACCCCTTAAAGCATGCCAAATCATAAGAAAAAATCCGCTTCAACTTTATTTTCCATATGATGGGATATTTTTACAGGGGGTGTATATTAGAAGTTTTGGTAAAATATTAATTCAAACGCGAATTAATACCTTTTAAAGAAATCCGTTGGCTTTGGCACCAAGATCTGTTTTTTTTTTCTGTTTTAGTGGTATTAAGCAAAGTAAGTTAAAAATAGTCGGTGTTGCAGCTTATTATTTGAAAATGATTCGCAAATTCTCCATAACCCTTATCATCAGTCTCTATGCTTATGATTTCTTCCTTTACGTAGTGATGAGCAAAACAAGACCAACCAAGACGGTAGTCTTGGTCTTTTTTCTTGCAAGCCTGGTCTTGGCTTGGTCTTGGTCTTGCACCCCGGTCTTGGTCTTGGTCTTGCTGCAAGAGTCTTTTGGTCTTTTTTTTTTAGTATAATAATTTAAACTAAGCAATCTTGAATAAAATATATATTTTTAATTTAAATAAAAATCAAGATGGGGAATATATTTTTGCTTTAAAATTTTAAAATATACCAGTTTTAATCTTAAACGTACATTTAAATTATTTGTTTAAAAAAGCATATTTTTAATGAAGGCTTTTTTATTATAGCGCCAGGGCCCGTTTAAATTTTTTTTCCGCCCATAGGCTAATAAATTTTTGCCGCCCTAATATGTCAATATTTTTTGAATGTAAACTACACTAGTAATTCTTATAAGAAATATTAAACAAATTTAACAAAAGTGAAACATACAGAAAATTAATTAACAATTCTTTAAAACAAACAAATTTGAGGATTTTTTTATTTATTCGCTGAATTATAAAAAAATATATTAATTTACCATTACATTTTTTAAAATATTAATCTTAAATTTGCCGCCCATAATATTTGCCGCCCTAGGTTTTAGCCTACTCAGCCTTTTCGTAAATCCACCCCTTTATACCGCTCTATTTTTGGTTAAATTAAGACACAACCTTCTTTTATACATTTGGTGGCATATAGAAACATTTTAGGGATAAGAATTATATAAATTTTCTTTGAAGGAGCAGATAAAATTAAAACAAATACAAAACTGTTTACTGTGTGAGCAGAAAAAAAAAGACTTTTAATTTCAACCAGATGTGAAATATATGTGAAAATAATTCAGATATGTAATCTTTGGGTTTTCTGATTCAAAAAAAAGTTATTTAAAAATTTTTCGTAATATGAACTTTTTACCAAATTGGTTAAAATTTGTCTACAAAGTTTGTAGAAATACTTTATAAACAATCTTCAGATACAAGGGGGCCCAATAGTGTGACAAAGCTCGATATCTCCTAAATCGTCCATTATAGTGAAAAACTAAACATACAAAAATTATAGACAAAAAGGGCATAAAATGTAAAATTATTTTCTATTCCAGAATTTTTCTATTAATCCACTGCCACTCAAGAAAACTCCCTTATTTTTAGCTTTTCCCCTAAAATAAAAAATTTATGGCGAAAAATCTATTTAGAAAAAATCGCCATCCTGTATATTATTCTTGTTGTTATATAGGAACAATGTCGACGTAGATGGTATTTAAATATTATTTTCGGTTTTGACTTTTCCGTCTAAACCGGAAGTGATTTTTACAATCCATTTATATAAAAAGTATTCCTTTATTACATGGCAAATATATTTTTTATTAATCCATTACTTTCACATTATCTTAATTTTAAGAAGCAATCTAATGGTGCTACCTCTTACAGTGTGAAACAAAAATAATGTATTTCTGGATTTTGGAGATTTTTGATCCACCCTGTAAGTTGCATCACTTAATAGCTAATTAAAAAAAAAACATTGAAATTATGAAAGTAATATTCAGCTTCCATAACTTTTGTACCCCTAGTTTTTCTCTGTCGTAAACGATTTTGGAGATGTCAAGCTTTGTCGGACCATTGAGTCACCATCTCATTATTTTTGAAACATGTTATTAAATTTATTCGTTATCGTTGTTAAAGAACTATAGAACTAAAAGAACAAAGTGATCAATTTAATTATTATTTTATTTAAGAAACTCTTACTTAATAAATAATCGCCTATTTTGACAATTCTTGACACAGTTTTTGTCATGTCTGTATGAAATGCCTCTGTATATTAAATATAACAATAAAATATTACAATTTCAAAAAAGTTGCAGAAGTGCAAGAGTCTGGCAGGTCGGTCTTGGTCTTGCGTAGTCTTGCCACCTCGGTCTTGGTCTTGGCCTTGGTCTTGCATACCCCGGTCTTGGTCTTGGTCTTGCAAGCGAAAAGGCAGTCTTCGTCTTGGTCTTGGTCTTGCTGCAAGACCAAGACCAAGACCGGTCTCGCTCATCACTACCTTTACGTCTTAAGTAAAAAAAGTAACGGTTACATTTTTTTAATATGAGTGACGGATCTGCTGCGCAGTACTCATTTAATTTAAAAAATTGTACCACATGCTCCTAAGTACTTTATTAATATTTATTTTATTTTTCTCTTTTAGGTATTTTATTACTCAACAGACCTCTTCGAAAGCTCGGGACTCACTCCAGAGAGCGCGAAATTCGCAACGATCGGGATAGGTTGTATCATGGTGATAATGACTTTGATATCGATACCGTTGATGGACAGAATGGGCAGGAGAACGTTACTTCTCTATGGCTTAGGAGGAATGTTTATCTTTTCCATATTTATAACCATCTCGTTTTTGATAAAGGTGTGTTGGTATATTTGCAGGGGTTTTAACTTTGATACTACTGCATCAGTTGGTGAAAGGTGTTTACTGAAGAATATATCTTAAGCCTAACTAATAATAATGTATGAGTTTACTGGGTGTCAATGATAATATTGCACACATCTTTTCCCTGTTGCTATGCAGGGTATCTGTGGAAATGTGGAAAATCTCATGGACATAAAAAACCCGTAAAAAATGCTACAACTTCATTTAAACTTTTTTTGTAAAGGCCTCTTCTTTGGAGCTTTTGGCTTTTAAAGAGCTCCATAGAGAGAATTATTGAACCACTGGGTATACTTTAATTTAATTTTAATAAGGTGTAATATCAAGTACAGTATGTCTCAAAGTATACCGTGTTAGCTCTTGCCTTCATTTATGAATTATACCTGCCGGAGCAATAAAACTGCGGATCGGTGGGTTTAAAGGACAGAACATTAGGGACGGACTTTAATAATATTAAGATTTATAATTTATTGTTTATTTGGTAAGTATAATCTTAAAATTACATTAAGAAATTAAATTTTGCAAAGTTTTAATAAATTTATAACTGCATTATCTATACATAATTACATTTTTAATCTAAATATTTAAATCTAATTCTGTTTCACTATCAGAGTCATCATTGAGATTAATTACAATAGGTTTATGTTGTTTTGGATAGAAATGTGAGAGCCCACTCAATTTTTATAATGTGCTGGTGAAATTTTCCAGCTCCCCAACTGATATGTTAGTAATTACATTTTTCAAAATTTATAACACTGGGACTTAAAAGTAGGTGTAACATTTTTGTTGATCTTTAATTTTACTTTTTTCCCCAAATGCTTTTGGGGTTAAACATACAATGATACGGAGAAAGCCGTAAGACAGTATCCCCAGCCTGTTAAAGAAATTATCACATACATATTGTTTTTTAATTGCCTATGAATTTGGACTTCCAAAAGATGCGTTTTTTTGTAAATAAATTCAAAATAAATATCATTTTCTAACAAATATTCCTGGATTTCAGTTTTTGAACTTGATGAACTGGTGCTTTGTGTAGCAGACGGCTGTGGTAGCTTGCGTTATCCATGACAATAACTGTTGTGTGGAATATTTTTTAAAAGATAATTTTAAAACCAGTTTTCAAAAAGTTCTGCACTTGTATTCTCATGATAATCCAAGCTAGAATCCTTAATATTCTTTGCAGGCAACAGGAAGCAGTTTGGGACAAATCCATCTTCTGAACCAGCGTGATTATAATGCGTTTTCCTTTATTTGAAGCTGCTTTCGTCTGACAGTTTTGACTGGAATCAACCCATCTTTTGGATACTGTGTCGTGTGTATCGAACGTTTCATCAAGGTAAATTATGGATCTGTTTTCTAACCTATATCTTTTAATTTCTTGAAGGTAATTAAATCTCCAAGTGCGTAATCTGTGCGATTCCATTACTACTTGTCTTTTGTCTATTTTGCGGTATTTAAATCCCATTTTACAAACAAGTCTATGGAGGGTGGCACGGCTAATAATTATATTGGTTTCGTCTTCGTCTAGCTTCTTTTTCGGTTTACCCAAGGTAGAATCCTTAATGTTCTTTGCAGACCACAGCAAACGTTTGGAACAAATCCATCTTCTGAACCAGTGTGTATTATGCTAATGCGTTTTCCTTTATTTGAAGGTGCTTTCGACTGACAGTTTTGACTGGAATCAACCCATTCTTTGGATACTATGTCATGTATATCGAACCATGTTTCATCAAGGTAAATTATGAATCTGTTTTCTAACCTATATGTTTTAATTTCTTAAAGGTAATTAAATCTTCAAGTGCGTGATCTGTGCGATTTCATTACTACTTGTCTTTTGTCTGTTTTGCGGTTTCGTCTTGGTCTAGCTTCTTTTCAGTTTATCCAAGGTAGGAACAAGTCCGCTTTCATAAAGACATTATATTTTCCTTCTTATTAGGTCCTGATCACTATTGTATATACGGTGAGATTGAAAATCACTACGTTTTTTTCTTTTGTTCAATACTTCACTAATAATAATATCCTTATCGATGATATTGGACTTTTTGTAAGTAGACAGGTTTCTTTTAAAGCTTCTTGTTTAATTAGTCATCTACTGATTAAAGTTTCATACACATTTTTTACAACCTGTTTTGCATCTAATGACAAATGATTTCGACGCGACATAGTTATATTTTCTTTAAAAAAACTTTTCGAAACGCACCCTAAAAACGGTTATTCAACCCTGCCACTAAAATATTAGCCAAGAAATACCTGGCCCACCCCTGCTCTTATGAACAAATGGGTTTACCCAATAAAAATAGGTAATATAATCGTTAAAGGTTTATTGGGGTATGGTCCGTCAAAAGCCATAACGATATACTTTGAGACAGACTTTAAGACTCTTCAAATTAGTATTAAAGGAAGTGTTGTGAATTACTCACAGCTGCAGCGACGGACTAGCTGTGATACTCATGACTTCCTTTTTGACGACCTGTTTTGATATAACTTTGGGAATTAAAAAAAAAACCCTTTATTATTGACAAAAAATTGAAAACTCTTTGTTCATGTCGCTAATTTTAACCGTTTTAGAAAATATGTCACCTTATTTATACTGGTAAATCCCCTAAGTTCTGTCGGGTTGAATATGAAAAAGAGGAGTTTTTTCCTTTTACCAATATAATAGTTTCAATAAAAAGTTAAACTTTAGAAAAACTTCAACATGGGCTCATAAAGTCTTATACACTTACAGACAATTGAGGGAAATTCCTCTTTTTATATTCCAGTTTTAAAAAATAAGACGTGATAAGATATCAGCATTTACATCTGTTACAAATGTTCAAATAAATAAGGTATACCAAACATGAAAAACAGCTGGAAAACCGCTCCATACTGGGTATCAGCAAAATTTTAAAAAATTTAGCCCAACATATTTTTTTTTCTGCATTTTGTGTTTAGTCCGCTAACATATCTATGCTATGTGCATTGTGACATATAGGCTCCCAAAATATACATTGCCACAATATTCTAATTTAAATCCCAAATTTTACGAATAAAATAAATTAGCCTTTAAAACGAACAAAAATTTATCTCATCTGTTTAAACCAAATCATTTTCGCATTTTTTAAGTTTTTGGGGAAATAACACCGATGGCTCATCATTTTTTTATGCAGGGTATAATAAGATGATGCTCATGATTTTAATGGGCGAAAGTGGAGTTCGAAACAGTAAAATAGCCAAGAACACATTGGTCAAAAGTTAATTGTTTTAAAATGTGGCCTTTTTTAAATTTAAATAATTTGGGAACACCGCGCTCGTTTAAGCAGCGAGTCGAACGCTAAAATTTTTTTTTTTTAATTTTACAGTTTTTTTTTAAAAAGATGCTTATTTGCATAAAAGTAATAAAAATTACTTCTTTAATTTATTTTATTTTTTTAAAAATTTAAAAATTTAAATAAAAAAAAAAAATTATTGTTAGGTTTTTTTATAATCAGGGCCCTATCAAGGTAAGGGGGGCCCTTGGGGGTTTAATTTTTTCCCTTCCCCCACCGGGGGTATGTGATATGGAATTTTTCTTTAAAGAAAACGGGGGGGTCGGGGTTTTTTTCCGGGAAAATTTTTCAAAATTTAAGTACAAAGTTGCAGGCTTAAAATTTTTTTATCCGAGAATTTCGTAGTACCTTTTTTGTGGCGAAATTTTTTTCAAATTTATATTTTTTTTTTATGAAAATATTCATATTAAAAAAGCATGTTTCCCTAAAAAAACTCTTTTTAAACCATTGGAGGTGGAATGTACTATGAATTAACTATACACCCTTATTTGCAGATGAATACATTTAGAATACATTTTCTTAACAAAAAAACGTAGTTATAAAAAAACCGTGCAGAGCAGGCCTACTAAAAGGTAACATTTTAAATTTTTAAAAATTTAAAAAATTGCAAAAAAACATGCCGATTTTACGCCCCCAGGTAGCTGCGCCTTTTGCGCCCATCTCGCCACCGCCTAAATACGGCCCTCTTTTTAATAAAAAAAAATTATACTTTCCACAAAATTAGGC
>JAHBCN010019585.1:0-15914 GCA_019359885.1 Listronotus oregonensis
TTTTTGCCGGATCTGTGTGAGGGCAACAATTAGCCGAGGATCTAAAAGTGCTTTACACCAGGGGTGCAAACAATATTTTTTGTACTACTGAAATTAATGACTAAGCATTTTCTGTAGTAATTTTTTCTTTATCTTTGTTAATACTGGTATATCGAATTATTTTGCTGATGTTACTAAGATATGTTGACGATACTTTTATTGTATGGATAGGTAATGACGAAGAATTTAAAGGTTTCTTAAAACATCCAAATTGTTTCCGCCCTTGTATCAAAATTACAATGGAAAAGGAGCAAAATTCGGCTCTATCTTTTTTTGACGTTCTAGTCAAAAGAAATAATGGGTATATACAAACCTTGGTATACTGAAAACCTACCCACACTGAACAATATTTAGACCAGAATTCCAATCACTCAAACGAAACGAAATATGGGTTATAGTACTCTATATAAGAGTGAGAGACTGATAAAGGAAACAATCGATAAATATTAAAATAAGACAACAAATTCTAACTTGAACAAGACTTCACAGAAAAAAATATTTATGACAATTCCATCTATTAAAGGAACTCTAAGAAGTATTATTACTAAAACGAGACCGGACAACAATGTTTCAAATAATGCCTTTATCTACCAAATTCCCTGTGAATGTGATGTGGTAAACATCGGGGAAACAAAAATACCATTCGGAATTAGAGGTAAAGATCACAAAAAATATACGGAACGAAGTGAAACGTCGAAGTCAGGGATTGCCTAACATGCTTTGTGAAAACAACAACGCATACAATGGTCAAAAGCAAAAATTATTTGTTAAGAAACTCACTGGAAGAAAAGAAAATATAAAGAAGCTGTAATAATTGTTAAGAACCAAAATGTATTTAGCTGCTAAACCGTGAAAAATCGGTCAAGCTTCGGCGGACAACGGCTAATATACAGGGTGAGTCGGGAGGAACGCACCAAACTCCAGGTGTGTATTGTACACGTAAAAATAATTTAAAAAATCCAATCTTTTCTTATACGATTCTCATTTATTTTCAAAATATAGCGTAATTGCAAACAAACAAAATTTCCTAAATTAACATGATTAAACTATTTGAAACATTTTAATTACGCTATAATTTAAAAACAAATGAGAATCGGATAAGAACATATGAGTTTTTTAAATTATTTTCACGTGTACAATACTTACCTGAAGTTTGGTGCGTTCCTCCCGACTCACCCTGTGTCGTAGCTTTTAAAAATAGTTTTAAGTTATCACTTGAAAATGGTTGGAGATACATCACTAACCGAAACGTTGTATATCAATTCACAAATACAGACAATGGAAGTCCAAGATTTTAGTGTTATTGAAACCTTTTGCTATGTTTTGCTTTTTAGGTACTAAATGCTACCTATTTAAAAAAATCTTTCACATCATTCATACCTTACCGAAGCATCAAAACAAATATCAATAAGCCCAATCTTCACTAAGGCCGATTTTTGAACGCGCGGCGCGTTCAATAAGCTGGAAATAAACTGGATGTATGGAAGTTATCAACTTTTATGTCGGGGTGTTATCGCGGTTAGCGGGTCACATTTCAGCCTCGTATCGCGCATTTTTCATTGTAATAAGCGATGGGAACTCTTTTTTATTTTTTATCTTTATGATCTTTACCGGGTGTGCATGAGCGATGGGCCGTGTTGAGATATAAAGGTGTTTAAATAAATCCGTAAGTGTTGCGATAACATGTTTTTAGATTTAACAATCATTGTATATACGTTGCTTTTTATATATATATATATATATATATATATATATATATATATATATATATATATATATATATATATATATATATATATATATATATATATTATATATATAATAAAAATTAAATCTGGAAGGTTAGTAGAAAAAAACCGGAACGGTCAATTATCTCACAACCATCAAACATAAATTGACCAAATTTTGTACAAAGGGTAACTGGATAAAGAAAAATTCAAAAATTGTACTAGCAACGTTGCCAAATTTATAGTTTTCTCTGTAGGTGGGAATTTTCAAATTTTAAATGGAATACCATAACTTTTATTTTTGCAATCGATTGCCCCTAATAATCTTATTATGACCAGATTTTTTTTTACCTAACAATTTCTCTCGCTTTTTTCGAAATAATTACAGAAACGATAAGTTATTGACAAATATCTTGAAAGCTGTTTAACCAAAAATGGTAAAATAAGTACAGGAGGGTAACTGGGCATTCTAAAATTAAAAAATTGTGTTTGCGACGTTGCAAAGTTACTATTTTTTAAAAAAAGAAAAAAAAATGGAATAAGGAAAATTTAATTATTAAACAAGTCATTATTAATAACATTATGAGAATTAAAAAAAAAACAACAAAGTACCTATCTATTTAATCAGGTGCTCAAAATGACTGCCATCTTGGGCTAAACAAAATCCGAGATCATAGTGTTGATAACATGCCTGGAATAATTTGTGCAGCTTCGTCAGTTCTTCTAAATCGTTAAACCGATCTTTATAAACTCTGCACTTCAGATGACCCCAAAAGAAGAAATTTGGTGGAGTCATGTCTGGGAATCAAGCTGGCCATTCCAGAGTGCCACGTCTTCCAATCCATCTTTCTGAAAATTGGATATTTAAAAACTCGATGACCTCTCTGAAGAAATGAGCTGGAGCTCCATCGTGCTGGTACCAAATGTCATCGATGTTTTCATTTAAATTTCTAATTTCGGGCATTATGCGTTGTCTAAGCAGATCAAGATACTTTTGTCCCGTCAAATTGCTGTCTATGAAAAATGGACCAATGATGTGGTTGCCCAAAATTTCCGGCCAAACATTAACTTTTTCCGGGTACTGAGTGTGAAGTTCCGACATCCAGCGAGGATTGTCTCTACTTCAGAATCTACAGTTGTGACGGTTCACTTGTCGAAAAGGTTGCTTCATCGCTAAACAAAATTTATTGGTGGAAATTAGGGTTGTTATTTATCTTTTCCATAATAGTTTCTGCAAACTGGGCTCGGCGGCCGGATCATTTTCTTGCAATTCGTGAAGGTAAGTAATTTTTTAGGGTTTGAATTTTTCTTCGCACAAAAATTTCGGACTGATTTCTGACTTATTTGCGAATTAAGGGCTAATTGTGTTGTACTTGTCTTAGGGTTTTCGAGTTTCAAAAGAACATTTAACTTATTCTCATCATTAGTAGCAGTTTTCGGTATCCCTGATTCAGGTTTTCTTTTCACTCCGCCGGTTACAAGAAAGTTTGTTACTGTCCTACAGACAGTAGATTTTTCTATCTGTTTTTTTAGGATAGCGAGCATTAAACAAATTGCTACTTGATAAGATAGATCTTCGTTTATCCCCATATCCTCGAAAAATAAGAAATTCGAATCGCTGCTTTTCGGTAAGTACAAACGCCATAATAACGCACGCAATATTTGCTACAATTCGTAAAAATTTTCTATTAGTGTGCCAGATCTAATTGTTTTGGAATATTTTCTGATGTTTCCATGACATGACAAACAAATGAATAGCTCGCCTTCTCGATTAATAATTTTGAAAGGCAAATCACACGCCTTCTTGATTATTTTGAAAAACAAACCAACTCATTTTCTACTAATATTCAAGTGGAAGGAGTGAAAATTTTACCACACCACATCAATCTAAGGGTTATGGTAATTTTTACAATAAAATGCTAAATCCTGTGTTTTCTGAAAATGCAGGTTTGTCATCTCAAGAATCTGCAAGAATAAAAATCGGTAACTTGATATCATACTAACGTTGACAAGAGCAATCGGCTGCACTAATAAAACTATTACTTTTAAAATTATCTAGAGTGGGGAAAATAAACTTGGCAACGTTGAAATTATAATTTTTGATTTGGCATGCCCCGTTACCCTCCTACTAATTTTGAGCAACATTGGTGGATCTGTATTATAATTTATTTCGAAAAAAGCGAGAGGCCATATCTCCGAAATTGTCAGGTATAAAAAAATATCAGGTCATAATAAGATTAATAGGGGCAATCGGTTGGAAAAATAAAAATTAGGGTATTCCATTTAAAATTTAAAAATTCCCTCACCTACAGAGAAAACTATAAATTTGGCAACGTTGCTAGTACAATTTTTGAATTTATCATATCTAGTTACCCCCCGTACAAAATTTGGTCAATTTATGTTTTATGCTTGCTGAGATAATTGACCGTTAGGTTTTTCTACTAACCCCGTATAAATATATATATATATATATATATATATATATATATATATATATATATATATATATATATATATATATATATATATATGTTATGTTTTTTGGGATTTTGTTTAACAACAAATTAAAACAAATTTAGTTCCAAAGTTCCATTTAAAAAAATATGTCAGACGTTTCGGCTCATTTCAGCCTTTATTAATGATTTTTATTATGGGCTAATTCAAAAAAATTACCAACTTATCAATTTTGTTTTTTTTAATATTATTGTTAGCTTTTGTAAGATTATCTGTATATTTCTCCTTTCTTTTGCTCGCAATTCTTGATTTTAACACTAAACTGATACACAATATTTTCTAAACACCTTTTATATCTTGTTTTTATATTTATTTTCCGTCTTTTTTCTATCAAATGGTGAAGTTTCACTTTTAAACGCCGCGGCCATGTTTGATGAAAAAATCCATCGTGTATACATAGTTGTGGGGTTTAAGAGTGAAGCTTTGAAATTAAATGGAAAAAAAGGTGTAAAATAATTATAAAAACAAGTTTTTAAAGGTGTTTATAAAATATTGTGTGGCAATTTCACGCTAAAATCAAAAATTTTGTGCAAAAAAAGAAGGAATAGTAAAATAAGGTTAATTTGATTTTCAAGTCTGATGATGGATATCTCAAAAACGAAACATTTTCGAGTAAAAATTACTTTAGATTCGTGATCAGCGCCCCAAAAACCCACGTATGCCAAAATTGGTCAAAATCAACGTAGCCGCAATTTCGAGACAGTTACCAATGGTTATAACTTTACGAAATGTTCAGACAATGATGCCCTAAATAGTAAACGTGATTGCTATTATTTAACACTACATAAAGTACTTACGAACATTGCGATTTTCATCCCATTGTAAACCTATACCAAGTGGGCGGTGTTAATGTTCACACTGTATTGTTCTGACTAATGCCCATTGTTCTCGCCAGCGCCTCCTATGATATCGTTTACAGATCATCAAACAACCCGGGGCTGAAAAAAATTGCTGTTGCTCATCCAATTCTTTAATCAGATTCGACGATTCTCTATTCTCACGTTTTCAACGTTTAGGTCAGTCGAGGATGGATGCACCATGATACTGGTCTTTCTCGACCAGTTGGTGTGTTATCGTTATAGGCGAGGCCGTTTATCGTAAACGTATCAACGATTAGTTAGTTGAAGGTGTAGAAAGAGAAAAAAGGCACAACTCAGGTCATGACTTATTGTTATTGACTAGACACGAGCATAAAGTAATATAGATTATAAAGGGTGTCTTTATTTTAACACTTACATTGGAATTACTCAAAATGAAAAAAATACAGGAAAATTTAAAGTGTAATAAAGTTGATAATGTGACCCAAAATGATGTTAGTAATTTAAAAACCAATATTCTTTTCTTAAAAGAAAGAGGACACATTTTTTTACACCTCGAAAAATATTGAATTTAGCCAAAAATGTTATATAACTTAAATTAAAGGTCTTATAAAAATACCTAGTTCTCATATAAAGTTTCGTGTATCTTTTTTAGTTTTTGAGATATTAAGGTTTTAAATTAAAAAAATGTTAATATCTGAAAGTACGTCTTTTCTCAATTTTAACTGTTTAACTCCCAATTCTGACTTCAGATTCGTGTTCAGTGAAAAAAATACGCCAGAAAATCTTAGCCCGACACCCAGCACACACCACTTTTTTGTGAAACTATGTTATTTAAACAATTATTGATTAAACAACTGAAAAGGACAGTTAGTGATGAGCAAAGCAAGACCAAGACCAAGACCGGGCTAGTCTTGGTCTTGGTCTTAAGTCTTGCAAAGTCTATCTTGGTCTTGGTCTTGCAGTCAAAGTTGGTCTTGAGTCTTGGTCTTGGTCTTGGTCTTGCTGCAAGAGTCTTGCTGGTCTTGCTTTTTTAGTAGTAATAATTTAAACTAAGCAATCTAAATAAAATATATATTTTTAATACTTATAATAAATAAAGATGAAGACTATATTTTTTGCTTTAAAATTTTAAAATATACCAATTTTAACCTTACATGTACATTTAAATTATTTGATTAAAAAGGATATTTTAAATGTAGGGGTTTATTTATAGCGCTTCATTTTAGTGATGGGAAATATTTAAATTTAAATCAAAACTGAGTACTCTGAGGGCAAAAAAAAAACTTTTAGTATCAACCAGATGTGAAATTTCCATGAAAATGATTCTGATGTATTTTTATTTAAAAAAAAGTTATTTGGAAGCTTTTAGTTCAAAAAAACCCTTTTTATGTTTAAATTAGTAAACATTTGCCTTTACAAAGTTTGTACAAATACTTTATAAACATTCTGCATATACAAGGTGGCTCGATAGTGCAACAAAGCTCGATATCTCCGAAACCGTTCATAATGGTAAAAAACTGAACATACAAAAATTATAGAAAAAAGGGCGTAAAATGTAAAATTATTTTCTATTTCAGAATTTTCCGAAAAATCTACTACCACTTAAGAAAACTTCCTTATTTTTAGCTTTTAACCTAAAATAGAAAAATTATGGCAAAAAATTTATCTAAAAAAATCGCTTCCCTGTATATTATGCTGGAAATTACTGAACTTGAATAGGTACAATGTCGACGTAGATGCTTTTTATATATCATTTTCGGTTTTAACAAAAATGACGTCATCATTATACTTTTGGCATTGTTTTGACTTTTCCGTCTAAACCGGAAGTGAAATTTAAAATCCATTTGTATAAAATGTAATCCTATATGACATGACAAATATATTTTTTATTAAACCATCACTTTTACATTTATATCTTAGTTTAAAGGAGCAATCTAATGATGCCACACAGTGTGGCACAAAAATAATGTATTTCTGGATTTTGGAAATTTTTGATTCACCCTGTAAGTGGCATCACTAGATAGCTAATTAAAAAAAAACATTAGGAATAGGTAAGTAATTTTCAGCTTCTATAACTTTTGTACCCCTAGTTTTTCTCTGTCGTAAACGGTTTTGGAGATATCGAGCTTTGTCGGACCATTGAGTCACAACCTTATTATTTTTGAAACATGTTACTGAATCTACTAGGTATCGTTGTTAGAGAATTTTATAAAAGAACGAAGTGATTGATTCAATTATTATTTTATTAAAAAAAAACCTGTTACTCATAAAATAATCGCCTTTTTAGGCAGTTCTCGACACATCTTTTGTCATGTCTGTAAGAAATACCTCTGTATATTGAATATGAAAATTGAATATTATAATTTAAAAAAAAGTGACAAAAATGCAAGAGTCTTGCAGGTCGGTCTTGGTCTTGCGTAGTCTTGCACTCCTCGGTCTTGGTCGTGGTCTTGGTCTTGCATACCCCGGTTTTGGTCTTGGTCTTGCAAGCGAGAAGGCGGTCTTGGTCTTGGTCTTACTGCAACACCAAGACCAAGACCGGTCTCGCTCATCACTAAGGACAGTTAATAAAGGTGTTGTGACATTATCTAAATTTCTAATTATATTTGATTAAAGCGATAGCTGCCTATTCTTACTTATATCTTTCTTTCAGGGATTAACGATAGTTACTTTCCGAAAAACTGGTAACCATCGATAATCCCTGAAAGTTTATATAGAAGTGGGGCTCCACTGTTTTTTGGCCATAAAAAATCGAAAAATGAAGATATTTACAATTTTTTTAAATGTTCTACTTGTCATTGGAGTTTGAAAAAAAAATGTTTGAAACTTCAAAAACAATGATTCCTTGATGGTTTTTTTCATTTAATAAGTCCCAAAAAATAATTTTTTTTGACTTTTGACTAAAGAGTTTAAGATCATGCATTAATTATTTATAATATTTCTATTTTTTTCTTGTTGCGCATCAAAAATAGAATAATTAGAAATTTTTTAATTTTTTTTTAACTTTTTTTAATCGAAAAAAATTCAAATTTTTGAAAGGAAATTTGTTCTGTGGTTCAAAATTTTAATTTTTTAAAAATTTTAAAAATTTGTAAAATCGTAAAAAATTTAGTTATCATTTTTTTTTTTTTCGCCTCTTTATTGCAACAAGAAAAAATATAAATTTTAAAAAATTATCGATGCCCTTTTTAAATTTTTAGTCAAAGTAAAATTTTATTTTTTTTTAATTGAAATCCATTTATTAGTGGGGCTCCACTGTTTTTGGCCATAAAAAATCGAAAAATAAGATATTTAGCTTTTTTTAATTTTCTACTTGTCATTAGTTATAAAAAAATGTTTGAAACTTCAAAAACAATGATTCCTTGATGGTTTTTTTCATTTAATAAGTCAAAAAATCAATTCTTTTGACTTTTGACTAAATAGTTTAAGATCATGCATTAATTATTTATAATATTTCATTTATTCTATTATGCTCAGAAATGAATATTAAAATTAAATTTAACTCTTTACGAAAAAATGTCAAATTTTGAGCAATTGTTCTGTCAGTACATTTTATTTTTTATTTGAAAATGTAAAAACGTAAAAATGGATATTTTTTTCTTGTTCGCCTCTTTTCACAAGAAAAAATAGTAAATGCTCCGAAATAGCAATGCTTAAATTTGTTCAAAAGCAAAATTCTGATTTTGAATGGTGCGTTAGCCAAAATCATTTGGGGATCGAAAATTATAAACAGCAATTTGAAGTCATTTTCCGCTAGTAGTTATATAATCAATTGCTCTTACAGTACAAGCAACAAAATAGTTTCTAATGATCCTCCGATATTTTTTTTATATTTTTCAATTTTTCCGTTACATGCTACCTTAAATTAAATTTTTTACCACGTTATCAACGGCAGTGATTTTGTTGCTGTGCAGGCAAGCACTCAAATGCTTCTTTAGTACCAGTGAATTTAAATTTTTATATGAAAGCGTGCAGTGTTGCCAAATCTGGGTCTTTTCTAATAAGTCCCGCATTTTCACGTCTGAAATATAATTGGGGATAATAAAAAGCCGGTTTAACTAACCAGAACTAACCATGACCGTCCTTTTAGACATATTCAAAATACCTCAGTTCTAGTCGGTCATGGTTAGTTTTGGTTAGTTAAAGCGGCTTTTTATTTTCCCAGTTATATTTCTGACGTGAAAACTTGCTGACCCAAATTTGCATGTAACGGAAAAATTGAAAAATATAGAAAATATCGGTAGATCATTAGAAACTATTTTGTTGCTTGTACTATAAGATTAATGGAGTGCTTTCCTGCACAGCAACAAAATTACAGCCGTTGATAACGTGGTGAAAAATAAAGTTTAAGGTAGCATGTCTTGAAAAAACTAAAAAAACATTCTAATATTTTGATATTGCTAATTTATAGCAACAAATTAGCAACAAAATCGTGTGATACAGTCGACAGGTAATTAACGATTTATCAAAAATTCCTGCTATCTGAGCAAAAAAATCCTCATTTAAGAAACTAATTAGGTACAAATTCCATTGAATTATTTATCGAGTTTTGTTAATTTACCCCTGATTGATTTGATTGATTGATAAAATAAATACACAAGTTGAGGTTTTGTCCGCCTCGACACTGCAGCCTACAGGGCTTGTTGTATCTCTTGTGTATTTGTTTCAGTTAAAAAGGTTTGACACCTTAGACAGGTGTAGTAGCCCTTTTACTGTTCTTTTCTGGTCTCCAGCCTCCTGGTGGTTAGTGTCCACCATGAGGTTTTGATTTGTTCTCCAGTATGTAAGTGCAGGGCACTCATATATGATGTGAGAGGCTGTCTCTTCCTCTTCGTCACATAGTCTGCAAATGGGTGCTTCTCTATAGATGCCCATAGTGTGCATATGTTTTCTTATAGTGCAGTGTCCGGTTATTAATCCTGTCACTATTCTAATCTGATTCCTATTTAGTTTTAGTAATTCACTTGTCAATGCTTTCGATGGTGAGTCCAACATTGATTTACTGTGATGTTGCCTTGGAATGTGGTTCCAGTATGACTGATGTTGTGTTTGAATCCACCGAGTCATGTAGCCACGAACCGAGGCTTTTGGTATTCCACAAACAGGTTCAGGACCCACAAACATTGCTGCGGAGTCTCGCCTGGCCAGGGAGTCTGCATTTTCATTGCCCAGTATTCCCCTGTGTCCTGGCACCCAGGAAAGTGTAACTCTGTTGTGGTTAGCCAGGTTTAGGAGGCATTGCAGACAGTTCCAAACCAACCTTGAGTTGACTTGTTGCTTTTATGGCCGCTTGACTATCAGAGAAGACAGTAATGTCCCTGCCCTTATATCTCCTCCTCAAGTTCTCTCGCAGACAAAGTTCAATGGCATATATTTCCGCCCGGAAAACAGTGGCATATTTCCCCAGGGAAGCATAAGCATTAAACCTGGGGGTCATACCATGTATTGCTGCGCCGGCTCCATTGTCAGTCTTGGATCCATCGGTATACCAAACCAAATTCCGAGACTGACCAGGAGATCGCTCACTACCGCCCCAGGTAAGCTGGGTTTTGTATGGTCTGTGTGTATTTATCCGTTTTGGCATTGTATCACTGCTCATCTCAAATATTGGGTTTGTGATACTGCTCGTTATTCTGGCGTGTCCTAGGGAGGCCCAGAGCACCAGTTGCCGTTACATTTCAGCCTGTATGCCCCAATCCTCGCCTCCGCCTTAATAATTATACCAAGAGGGGGAGGCTTAGTAGGGTTTCCATGGCTGCAGTTGGAGTGCTTCTAATAGCTCCCGTTATACAGAGACATGCTAGTCGCTGGAGTTTGGATAACTCCAGCTCTGCTTTCTCTGTTCTACTTTTGGCCACCAGATAGTTGAACCGTAGGTTATCATGGTCTTACCACAGCAGTGTACAACCAGTGCACTATGCGTGGCTGAAATCCCCAATTCTTCCCCACAGCTCTTTTGGTAGCCATTAGAGCCATTTTGCCCTTATTAATCACATTCTGCATATGTGGATTCCAGGTTAGCTTAGAATCCAGAGTTAATCCAAGATACTTTACCTCCTAGACATAGCCGAGTGTGGTACCGAAGAAGTGAGGAGATATTAAATCATCCAGCTTCCTTCGTCTAGTGAAGGGTATTAGCGCAGTTTTGCCAGGATTAACAGTAAGGTTTTCCTTGTTGCACCATCCCTCCACAATTCTCAGTGCCCTTTGCATAAGCTCCGAGGTTGTTTTGTTATGCTTCCCCACGACAAGTATAGTAATGTCATCCGCATACCCCTACTAGCATGATAGAGCTTCATAAATCCGATGAAGAGTAGAATAAAATAAAACAAAAACTCTCCGATTGTCAATTTTTTCATTTTTTATGGCCAAAAAGCAGTGGAGCCACACTTCTATGTAATTAACTTAGAATAGGCAGATATCACTTTTTTTAGTAAAAATATTAGAAACATAGATAATGTCACATAACACCTTCATCCACTCACCTCTTATTGTAACTGGCTTGCCGTACAGACAATCTATAATATTTCACTAACCGTTCTAACCTGTTTTTTGTTTCATAATTATAAGTACAGTTGACTCAACCTTTGACCCTTCCTATTTAGCTAAACGGTTCTTTCAATCAGTCTTTCGCATTCGTTCTGCGTGAATTTTCGCATTTTTCCCAGTTGCAAACTGCCTTTCCTGCCTATTGTTCTGAACGCACGTTAAAATATACCGTGTCGGCGCGCCTCTCCTATCAACGCCGATCATCAAATAGCCGATGGCTGTCCGAGCGTTATGCCTTCGTCTCACAGGTCAGACGAAGGATTTGCGGATTCTTGGAAAGTTTAATTTAAAATATTAACGAGAACTTAACTTACGGTAACAAATTTAATCGAATTTGTGTTAAATTATCAACGCAGTGTATTTTACACGAAAAGTTTCAGCCTCCCCCTATTATAACTTTCTTATCGTTCCACATAAAGTTATGAATTTAGTATGTAAATTCAAATAAGTATTCGTATTAGTTGTGAAAAAAATTAGGAAAATTATGTCAAATGGTTTCTGAGAAATTCAGTTTTGAAAATCGCCCAGTTTACTACTGACTGACTAACTGACTGACTCATTGACTTAACAAAATTTTGGACCACTGCACTAAAAATGCCCTGGAACAGGGGCGACAGAGCTGGGACGGATCCTATAAAAAAGGAATCGCTTTACGGATCCGGATCCTCCTAAAGAAATCGAATCACCAATACGAATCACGATTCCTTTTTTTAGAAAAAAAAGGAATCGATTCCCACTGATCGGGTCACACATCCGGATCATCTTTAGTTTTTATACTTACAAGTGACATAGTTTGTCTCAAAGTATACCGTGTTAGCTTTTGTCTTCATTTATGGATTTTACCTGCCGACAACAATAAAACTGCGGATCTGTAGGAATTAAAGAACAAAACATTAGGGATGGACTTTAATAATATAGATTTATAATTTATTGTTTATTTAGGTAGGTATAATCTTAAAATTACATTAAGAAATTAAATATATGCAAAGTTTTAATAAATTTATAACTATATTATCTGTACATAATTACATTTTTAATATAAATATCTAAATCTAATTCTGTTTCACTATCAGAGTCATTATTGAAATTAATAACAATAGGATTTATGTTGTTTTGTATAGAAATGTAAGAGTCCTCAATTTTTATAATGTGCTGTACTAAATTTTTTCAGCTCTCAACTGGTATGTTGTAATTACATTTTTATCAAATTTATAACACTGGGACTTGAAGTAGGTGTAACATTTTCTGCCCTGATCTTTGGTTTTACTTGGTTCCACAAATGCTCTATGGGGTTAAACATACAGTGATACGAAGGAAGACGTAAGACAGTATGCCCATCCTGTTCAGCCAAATTATCACATGCATATTGTCTTTTTATTGCATATAAATTTATGACTTTCAAAAGTTGCGCTTTTTTGTAACTGAATTCAAAATAAATATCATTTTCTAACAAATATTCCTGGATTTCAGTTTTTGAACTTAATAAAGCTGGTGCTTTTTGTAGCAGACGGCTGTGGTAGCTTGCGTTATCCATGTTGTTTGGAATATTTTTTAAAAGATAATTTGAAACCAGTTTTCAAAAAGTTCTGCACTTGTACCCTCATGATAAGCCAAGCTAGAATCCTTAATATTCTTTGCAGACAACAGCAAGCAGTTTGGGACAAATCCGTCTTCTGAACCGGAGTGTATTATGGTCAGATCGATTTTCAGATCGATCATGATCGCTATTAAAATAGTTTTTGGAACATAAATTAGTATCTTATTATAAAATAATGCATAATTTTGCTTATATTAGTTATATATTTAAAGAAACTGAATTTTGCAGTCTTTTCATAACATTTATTTAGTGATGAGCAAAGCAAGACCAAGACCAAGACCGGGCTAGCCTTGGTCTTGGTCTTGCAAGCTTAAGGAAGGTCTTGGTCTTGGTCTTGGTCTTGCACCACCCGGTCTTGGTCTTGGTCTTGCTGCAAGAGTCTTGCTAGTCTTGCTTTTTTTTGGTAGTAATAATTTAAACTAAGTAATATTGAATAAAATATATATTTTTTAATATTTAAAAATAAATAAAGGTGCAAACTATATTTTCTGCATTAAAATTATAAAATATGCCAATTTTAACCTTATTTTTTGTTTAAAAGCATATTTTAAATTTGGGGGTTTATTTATTTATGCTCCATTTTTAGTTGAATTGAGAGACAACCTGTTTTTATACATTTAGTGGCACATAGAAACATTTTAGTGATAAGAATTATTTAAATTTTCTTTGTAGAGGCATATAAAATAAAAAGAAATACAAAACTATGTACTGTGTGAGTCCCGTGTGAACAAACTCCCTCTCACCACACTGAAGACACCCACGGTACGTTAGTACTTAGGCATCAGCCTTCGTGGACTGTCCCAAGATAAAAAAAAAAAAAAAAAGACTTTTAATTTCAACCAGATATGAAATTTTCGTAAAAATGATTCTTATATGTAAACATTGGTTTCTGATTAAAAAAAAGTTATTCAAAAATCTTTTTAGGTTATACAAACTTTTTATCTTTAAATTAGTGAAACATTTGCCGTATAAATACTTTATAAACATTCTGCATATACAAGGTGGCACAATACTGTGACAAAGCTCGATATCTGCAAAACCCGTTCATTATGATGAAAAACTGAATATGGATAAATTATAGAAAAAAAGTGCTTAAAATGTGAATTTATTTTCAATTCAAGAATTTTTCGAAGAATCCACTGCCACTAAAGAAAACTTCTTTATTTTAAGCTCTTATCCTAAAATATAAATTTATGACAAAAAATTTATACCACCCTGTATATTATGCAACTTCTTACAGTGTGAAACAAAAATAATGTTTTTCTGGATTTTTAAAGTTTTTAATCCACCCTGTAAGTGGCATCACTAGATAGCTAATTAAACAAAACATTAAAAATATGAAAGGTATTTTATGCTTTTATAACTTTTGTACCCCTAGCTTTTCTCTGTCGTGAACGGTTTCGGATATATCGTTCTTTATCGGACCATTGAGTCACAATCCTATTATTTTTGAAACATGTTATTGAATTTACTTATAATCGTTGTTGTAACAATGTGATTCATTTAATTATTATTTTATTAAAGAAACCTTTTACTTATTTAATAATCGCCTTTTTTGGCAGTGCTCACATTTTTTATCATTTCTGTATGAAATCTTTTGTATATTGAATATAAAAATTAAATATTATAATATTTTAAAAAAAGTTGCAGAAGTGCAAGAGTCTTGCAGGTTGGTCTTGGTCTTGCGTAGTCTTGCACTCCTCGGTCTTGGTCTTGGTCTTGGTCTTGCACCAGTCTTGGTCTTGAGTCTTCAGCGAAAGGCAGTCTTGGTCTTGGTCTTGCTGCAAGACCAAGACCGGTCTCGCTCATCACTACATTTATTAAATAAAATAAAATAATCCTCATTTACCAAATGTAACTACATATTTTTAATAACCACAAATAACCAACTAATTGTTTATGCATCTATCAAAAAATAATTTTTTGTTACGCATTTTTCAACCAAACTGGAGAAACATTTTCAATGGATTCTGACGACGATTTACCAGCATCCATTATCGAAGCAGCAGAAATAGCACGTATAGATCTCCTGCCCATGAAATCTCGTCACAGGTATGAAAAAGAATTTGTTATGTTTGAGAGCTGGTGTCAAAGTAAGGGTGTGAAGTCTTTTAAAGAAGAGATTTTTAAGGCCTATTTCCCTTATTTATCAAAAACATGTAAACCCAATACATTATGGTCTGATACTCTATGCTAAAATGTATCATTAGGATACGAAAGAATATAAAATTAAGCAAGTTTTTCAAAGTGACGGACTACCTTAAAAAACAAAGCGTTGGTTTTAGATCCAAAGAGACTAAAGTCTTTTTAAAAGAAGAAATATCGAAATTCATAGATGAAGCGCCAGATAATACTTATTTACATATAAAAGTGGCTACAATTTGTGGCTTAGCGGCGCTTGTCGTAGAGAGGAGTTAACAAAAATATGTCTGGACCATATTGTTGACCAAGGAAATTTAGTATTGATACACATCCCAGACTCAAAAAATCACAGCTCTAGAAGCTTTGTTATTTCTGGACATGCCAAAAATGGAAAATTTTTGAATCTATATAGAAAGTATGCCAGTTTAAGAAACAGGACAACACCACATAGGCGATTTTTTTGTAAACTATAAACAAAGAGGTGTACAGAAATGTTTCGGCAAATTTACCCTTTGGAAAAATGCC
>JAHBCN010019586.1:0-15917 GCA_019359885.1 Listronotus oregonensis
TTCAAAAAACTTTCTTATTTGTTTTTAATAGTATCTATAAATGGTACCCTTTTTAAAAGATATAATAAGTAATTTTCCCCTTTTCCGTCGTAAATTATTATTGTTACCATAAAGCGATAATGCGATTTTTTGTTCTTCTGAATACCCATCGACAAAACAATAAAATACTTTATTTTTTAAAAATGATAAATTTCAACTTTTTAAATATCAAGACTCAAATTTTTTAAAAATTTTTTATTTTTTATATTTCTTAATCCCAATATAATTTTTTTTTAATTTATTTATATTTTAAGCCTATATATATTAAAAATATTTTATAAATATATAATTATATATATTTAAAATCAAAAAAAAAGATTTTTTTTATTGTAGCGCATAATGTACAGGGTGTTTTTAAAAAAGTTAAAGTTGCCTTTTTTTTTCCTTTTTTTTCGAAATTTTTTTTTAAATAATTTAAAAAGACAATATGGAAAAACCACAATTTTGATATAAATCATTTTGTTCTGTCTTCAAAAATAAAGGCTCCAGAAGCCATAAATATAATCAAAGACCCTGTACTTTTACCACTTATATTATAAATAACTATTTTAGCATTTAGTTTGTGTTTCGTATATTTGCCACTTCGATAGAAAATTTTATTTTCTACAAATTGCTCTCTACATATTTTTGGTAAAAAATCGTAGAGATTAACAGTAAAAATTTTCGACATACCTAATAAACACCCTGTATAATACAGCTTAAAATCAACGATTAAATTCAATTCAATTTTGTCTGCCTTTAATTTAATTGAAGAGAATAATAACTTTATTTTTATTGCAAAAAACGTGCGTCAATCAGATCACGTCCCGGCCGTTAGTTTTTCAAAATGGATTTAATTACTCCTAAGTCATTGATTCACTCCTTAAGTTGTGCCACTGATTATATAGCAAACAAAAATTAATATATTGTTGCAAGTAATACTCTTTATTGAGGTTTTTGTTTATGCGATGTTCATTAATTATTATTATCATTTTTGTATTTTTAATATTGCAACAAAACTTATTAAGTTTAAAATCGATCAAATCTGTCGCGAAAAGATCTGCCTTTTTTATTATCTATATCTATATATAATTTGCTAATGTGGATATATTTATATGTAGGTAGGTATATATATTTATTTGTCTGTCCACGTGATTCTGAAGTTATGGCTTGAACTAAAATGACGAAATTTGGCACAGTGGTAGTCTTTAGCAGTGGCTAGAACCTAACGAAGCCCGTTTTTTTGAATTTCGCCCCGGGACAAAAATAGGAGCAAAAAAGAGTTTTTTAACCGTTAGCCGTACGGAAGGAGTCTTACGGAGACAGAGGCTACTTAATATTGTCTCTCGCCTGGCGGAGACAGGCTTTTCATCTAGTACTCGTATAAGCGGCCAAATTCGGCAGAACCAAAAACAATTTAATCTTATGTAATGGTGTTGCTTGCAAAAATCACCCTAAACGAACACTCCCCGGACACCTGGTGCTGCTGAACCTGGACCCAGGCCCAGGTTCAGGAGCACTAGGTTTTAGAGGGATTAATTTCGACGTAAAATTTGGTCTAAGTATCCCAACAGTGATTTTCGGGCTGTTTTTGGCGATTTTGTTCTTTCTCGGAGATGACGTCCACATCCAGGTTCCGCAGCACCCGGTGTCCCGGGGGTGTTCGCCCATGCTACATTTGGATTCAGCGACTCAAAAAATCCCCAGGGGCCAAGTTTCTCTCTTTCCCCGCGTGAATTTTGGGAGAGTCCCACGGAGATGACGTTCAGCGCCAGGCTACGGTGCATTAGGTGTTTGGGGGGTCGTTTTTGCCGTGAAATTGGGATTCAGCGCCCCAAAAAATCCCCTATACCGATTTTCGGTTCGTCTTTTTCGATTCGATTCTCGGAGATGAGGTCCGCTTCTAGGTTCTGGTGCACCAGGTGTCCAGGGAGTGTTTGCTGATGCCATATTTGAATTCAGCGACCCAAAAAACACCCGGGCGTCGAGTTTCTCTCCTTCCCTGCGTAAATTTTGGGAGAGTCCCTCGGAGATAACGTTCGTCGGCGTTATTAGGCTCCAGGTTGACTGTGGGTCAAATTTAACATCAAAATCATGATCAGAGAGCTCCAAAACCCCCGAGAACCAGATTTGGGCCAATTCCAACTCATATTTACAAAGTTATTAAATCTTCCAAAAGCCGAGCCGAACCGTCTCGAAAAAATGCATTTTTTTAATGTATTTTTGGCAGCAGCAATGCAATTTCCGGTTTGTATAAGTCACAAAGAAGGTACATTTTTTACAAAAAAATTTTGGAAGGCAATGCAAAAAATCGCATTTTGATCCGTCTAAGTGCAAACAATTCCGCGGTTGACTGCTTATACAATTTAATAATCCGAACATTCCAATATTTCCGCTACTTCAAGTAGTCAATGGTGCCGAAATACTAAGACTCCACTGTACTTAAAAAAAAAACACAAAATTTTACTTAAAAGGGAGTACCGATTCCGTCACAACAGATCTTCTATCCATGGGCGTAGCGAGGTACGGGCAGGGAGGGACAGCTGCCCCCCCCCCTTTAGAAGAGCGGTCGTTCGCTGTAATTCTGGCGAGCTTTATAACTTGCGACGCTTCTTATAAGACCTAAGAAACTAAATCCAACTACACGTGATGTGATCTCTAATATAATAATTTTTGTTTACATCATTTCTTACTCAAAAAAGTCACTTATAACAATGGTAGCGAAGTTTTTTATGTTATAAAAAAATTAATCATAAAACGTTTTGCAAAACCAAAAAAGGAAAAAAATTTTAAAGAACCCCAACTAAAATAGACAGAAGCGGATCGGGTGGGCGCGATGCGGGGTGAGAGGAGAGGCAACTGATCGGCCAATGTTGTTCACCTGATTTTTATATATTTTTTTAATTACTACCTGCACTGCTCATATAAAACTCATATGGTAGAACCAACGATTAAAAATAACAATATAATCTAGGATTTTCTTTGTCTGACGCCCCTTATATACAATCCTGGCTACGCCCTTGCTTCTATCCCTTGTCTTACATACCTCAAAACAAGTTTTTTGGCAGTTTTTTTTATCGACGTATAACACAGCCCCACAAAAAAATGTCGAGATCCATGGGTCGGACCATGATAATCCCAAGTATATTTTGACGGTTAATCGGAAACCGGCGTTATAAAAGGCCCTACATGTCTAGGATTGTCCCTAGATTCCGAAAACTACTCCTATAAGGGGTTTAAGATGGATTTTAACCATGGTATTCCAGTGTAGTTTTCAAAGCTAGACCCGCATTTGTGGTCAAAAAGTGTTTCCCCTACCTAAATTCACCTTCTAGGACCAAAACTAACCCTAAGAAGAGGTGGAAAGTCGAGTTTTGCATGCTGGAATCGCAAGGGTGGTATTCTTATGTACTTGTCATCGCTGGACCCGAATTTATAATCTAAAACTTTTTACCCTACTGTGATGCACCTTCGAGGACCACACCTACCTCTAGAAAGGGGTGGAAAATCGAGGTTTGGACGCCAAAATCAAAACTATAGGTAGGTTTAAAGTGAGTGGGTATAACACCCTTCCACCGCGACCGATCGGTCTATTGTGGCTCACACTTTTTTATATTTCTCCACCAGGTCCAGACTCCTAATAAATCTGATGATTCTGTTGGAGAGAGATCTTTCACCTCCCCCGGCAACAAGGTGTCATAGCCGAGGATTACGAATCTTAGTCGTGCCATTGCTGGGCACGAGCACAGTATGTGTTCTGCCCATTCATCCCCCTCCATGCACATGCGGCATTCGGCGTCTTCCACTAGGCCGATCTTGTGCATGTGGTATTTTAATCTGCAGTGTCCCGTGAACAGTCCCACTAGAGTTTTAAGGTGTACCCTTGATTGCTCCAGTAGTTTGACAGTACATTGTTGGTTCGGTGGGCTTATGAAGGCCTTCGAGCGTCTGAGACCAGGAAGTCCATGCCAGTACCGAAGATTTTCTCTTTGTGTCCAAGCTGATATAAACTGCTTGGCCGTTCCATAAGATATACCGATGACCGGTTCCGGCCCTGTGAATTTTGTCTCCGCCCCCCTTTTTGCAAGAAGGTATGCGGATTCATTACCCTCTAGGCCGGTGTGTCCAGGTATCCACAGTAGTGTAACCTTATTGTTTTGACCCAGTTTGGTCAGCGCATACTTGCAATTCCAGACGGTTTTTTAATTGAACCGGCTGGATTCAAGAGCCTTAAGAGCTGCTTAACTATCGGAGAATATTTTAATTGTTTTACGTGTGCGGTGCCGATCAACCAGCGATCTAGCACACATCTCAATAGCAAATACTTCCGCTTGAAATATGGTTGGTAATCTCATGTACTTGTCAATGCTGGACCCGAAATGTTATCTAACCAAAACTAGATTTTCCACCCCCAGGGGTAGTTTTGGTCGTCCTAAAGAATGAATTTTAGTAGGGGCTCTAATTTGGGTCTAGTGTAAAAAAGTACATTGGAATGACATGGTTGATCATCTAGCATCCAAAAATCCATCTTCCATCCCCTGTAGGGATGGAAGATGGAGACGTCTAGGGCTTTTTTGAGGCCGGATTCCGATTCTACGTCAAAAAATACATAATTCGTTACATTTTGAATATTATGTGAAGGAACCCCTTCCTGTTGTTAAATCAACCTGTTCACATGAACTAAAGGGAGCTCTTCCAGATATTCTTTAATTTCGTTGTTTAGGAATGGAAGATATCTTTTTAACGTTAAGCTCCCTTCATATAGTAAGAGCCCCAAAATAATATTATTTATAATACCACACCAAGCGTTAATGGAATTTCGACCCGACAACTTTATACTTTTTGTTTAATGAGGATTTGTTCGGGCCAGTAGTGGCAATTTTTTCTATTGATGCCACTTGTTGATAAATTCGATTCATCGGTCCACACAATTTCGTAAAAAAAAATTGGATTATTTTCCAGCTCCTGAAGCTTAATTTGGCAAAATTGTGGTCTTTTCCGATTATTATCTTCGCTTAAAAACTGAACCTTGGTAAATTTAAAGGTCTGAATTTATATTTTTTTAGCGTATTTGGTATTTTTCAATATTTTATATCCAAAGTTTTAACAGCAGTGGGAATGTAATGTGTTAAATTTTCTGAAAAATATTAAATACTAAGAAAAATAAATCAAGTTGAGTTTGACGGTTTCTGAATGCTCTTTGGTATCTTTTTTGCCAAATGCTTACTTTTATTGCACTTTAAGTAAAACTATAAAATATCAAACATTTCTTGTTCTGTATGCCCCAATTTTATACAGAATTATAATTGCAAAAAATTTAAACTTATAGAAAAAAAATGACGATTACAGTACACACCTGCTACTGTTAGTCGTACAACTTTGGATAACAGCATGTAGGTCCGGACTTAAAATTTCCTTTATTTATTATTGTACCTACTTTTTGGTATATTATGTAGGTTAAAAGCAAATTGCAGGTATTCAATATAAAGCAGAGTCTTTGAATCAGTCGTTTAAAGTTTGTCAAGGTATTTTCGTATGTCTAATTGAGCATCCAAAATAGCTAACCCAAACTAATGATATTAGTAGGTAATCAGGACCTGTACCCGTTTAAAAGGTGAGATGCCTACACAATAGATATTTGTCAGCAACTTATTTATAGCTGGGTTTACCACTAAGGGTGGTCATTTAAATTGTATTATTGTCGAGAAATCAACGAATTATTGTGGAATGTATCATAATTCGGTTTCTATCATAATATGATTCCTAGGTAATACAGGGTGGCCGTCCATATTTTGACCCATTTTGATCGCGAATAACTTTTGAACAAATAAAGATATCAAGATGCGGTTTTCGCAAATATACTTATATTTCTTTAAAAGTTTATTCTCGTATCTTTACCATTTTTATGTGACATTCCATTAGCTCAAAAACAAAATGGCCGATTTTCCGATTATAGGACAACTTTGTTATTTTTAAATGGAACACCCTGTATATGTTTCAATATTTTTAAAATTTAATCTTCCCCTTTTAAAATAAACAAGCTATGGTTATCTTAAAAAATAACGCATTTATTGACTCCAAAGAATTGACTGTATGTCAAATAGGAATATTATTTTAAAAGGATTTTTGAAAAGTCGCCTGTGGAAACAAAGTTATCTCGTTTCCATAACAGCAACAAGCCTCATTGTCAGCCATTGTTGGTCATTTTTGACAAGTTATTTTAATTAGGAAGCGCAAAATGTTCTCGTTAAGCGAAAAAGGAAAATGTGTTATTATGTTTGCCGAAACCAAATCAGTAAAAGAAACCCAGCGAAGTTTTTTAGAAACATGTTTAATAAAGCTCTACCCACAAAAAATTCAATTAAAATCTTGTACAGAAAATTCTGGAGTACAGGATCTTTAGCCCGTAAAAAAAGAAATTAGTAAACAATGAGAATTTGCTAAATAAAACTTTAAAAACGGAGATAACTCAGGAAGATCCAACATTGTCAACAAGAAAAATCTCAAGTTCAGTCCATATTCCTAAAACTACAGTACAAGAAATCATGAAAAAAGAACTTAAATTTAATCCATACAAAATTCAAATGTTACAAGAAATAAAAGAAACTGATTTTCCACAAAGGGTGGAATTTTGCCAGAGAATTCAAAATTTAGTAAGGAACAATATACATTTTTTGGATAGACTAATAATGTCAGACGAAGCCATATTTCACCTCAATGGAAAAGTAAATAAGCATAACTGCAGGTTTTGGGCAACAGAAAATCCTCGACAATATAACGAACACGTTAGAGATTCGCCAGAAGTCACAGTCTGGTGTGGTATGTCAAAGCAAAAAAATTATGGGCCATTTTTTTTTTCATGAACCAAAACGTGTAAATTGATTGATCAACTAACCTCTTGGACTTACGTTGATATGCTGGAAATATTTTTTTATCCCCAATTGCAAGAAGAAAATTTATTGAATTTCGTCTATTTTCAACAAGATGGGGCTACACCACATTATGCTAACATTACCAAGGATTCACTGACCAACGTTTTTGGAAACCGGTGGATTGGAAGAGGAGGCCCCATTTTCCTGGCCACCTCGTTCACCAGATTTGACTGTTCCAGATTTTTTTCTGTGGGGATATGTGAAAGAGAGGTGTTATAGTCCACTTCCCCAAAATTTAGAGCAATTAAAAATTAATATCTGAAACATAATAGAAAATATTCCTGAAGAATTTTTAGTCAATAGTTTTAATAAGTTTTTTTCGAATTTAAATAAGTGCGTCGAAGTCGGCAGAAGGCATTTTCAACATTTACAGTAGTTTTTTAAAAAGTAATGTAACCTTATTGTAACTATTATTTTGTGAATAACCTAAACCTTTGGCGATCCTTTTTTTTTTGTAACATGTGAAGCAAATTTTAATTATTGTTAAATAATATTGTTGGTCGACATGCAGTCAGTTTTTCGAGGGTCAATAAATACGTTGTTTTTTGAGATAACCATAGCTTGTGTTACATTTTTTTAAAGGGGAAAGATTAAATTCTGAAAATATAGAAACATATACAGGGTGCTCCATTTAAAATAACATAGTTGTCCTATAATGGAAAATCGGCCATTTTGTTTTTGAGCTAATGGAATGTCACAATAAAATCGTGAAGGTACGAGAATAAACTTTAAAGAAATATAAGTGCACCTGCAAAAACCGCATCTTGATACCTTTATTTGTTCCAAAGTTATTCTCGATTAAAATGGGTCAAAATATGGCCGGCCACCCTGTACATTAAAAACAATTAGACCGATTTAAAAGTGTAAATGTGATTTTCAATTATAAATATCTCGGAAACTGTTGAAGATAGGTAGAGGATATTTTACACAAAAATACTTAGATTTCTCTGGAAAATCTAAAAATTCAGTAATATACAGGGTGTCCCGTTTAAAAAAAAGTAACATTGTTCCGACATTTCGTAATGCGGAACCCTGTATATTTAAAACCAACTTACTAGTGCTTCTCAAAAGGCCCTACGAATGTTACATTTAAACCATATATCAAAAACTTAAGAGTCCATTTGCGCCGCGAAAATTGGATCCAATTTGGTGTTCGGGGCATAATGTTTTTCTCAAAAACAGTATAAGTTTTCGATAATTTTCAAAAACTATATGAAAGACAACACTTAAATCTAGACTTCTGCTGTGATAGTTTTTTAAATTTGGATTTAGTTTTTAATATTTTCTTGAGTGAAAGTCACCCTAAAATCGGTTATGTTTAACTACTATTTTTTCTTAACTCGACTCATATATTAAAAATCCGTTACAGCAGAGGCATAGATTATTTCCTTCCTTTAAAATGGTGTATAATTTATGTCATTTAATTGAAAAATAGTTACCAAAAAACGTTATCTCCTGTAGGCTTGCAATCGGAAACAACATTGCATCGATACACCGAATTTGGAAGAACCTAAACAAAATATAATATTTTTAATGCGGCTATACGAAAATTGTAGTAGTAGGAGTTTGTTGAGTTTTTGACCCCTAAGGTGTAGCGTAAATGCACTTTTAAAATAAAAAAGTTACCTAATGGTCAAAATGTGGCCAATAACCCTGTACATACGAGCGGACAAGCTCTACAGAACAAAGAGTAATTTAACCTTGTAAACGTTACTTTCAAGAATAACCTTGATGCACATGATGTCCATAGCCACAGCAGCTTCAAAAAAGGTCAGATCCATACTTTTTACCTATATTTTCCAAGAAAATACGGTCACGGACAAAACTATATGACTAATAAAAATTGTTTCCTTGTATTTGGCACAAGACTAATGATAAAAATGACAATGAAAAATAATTAGTTTTGTCCCTGAATATCTTTCTTAACATCAAACATTTTAATGTAGGTAAGCTTTTGTCACGAACGCGAACTTTAGGTTTTTATGATGGGATCAAGTCTATACTTTGCGTGTAGCTTTATTTTCCAAGAATAATCTTTTATTCTAGGTGAATAAAAAAATTGAAACACTTTTATGTCCATAAATTAAGTTAGCCACTTGCTATTAGGTCATTACCAACATACAGCGTGTAAATTGATTGATCAATTAATTTTTTTATAAAACTTTGGGCACGTGGTCGCCTTGACAATGAACCAATAATTCTGATGTACCGGGTGTCCAAAAGGAAAGGACACCGGCTGTATGTCCAGGGCCGGATTTGGAGGTCTAAAGGCCCTGGGGCAACGACGGAGCGAAGGCCCCTAATTATTTTCCGAATAAAAATAACATTTTTTTTTTCATTGTCTCAAAAATTTATTGGCAACAAATAAAATTATATTAACAAAGAATGTAGTAATGAGTTAAAGTCAGATACAATTTATTAAAAACTAAATTACCGCGTTAACGAATGGAACTTTTTTAACGTAAAGTCGTTGATGACCCGTCGAAATTTGGATATTTTTTACATCTATTGTGGTGGCCCCTCTCTTGCGAAGGCCCCGGGGCACTCACAAGATCCAGGCCTGTGTATCTCGGAAACTATTTATTGCACAGCGTTGGGAAAGAAATATTTTTAGTAAAAGTGGTCAAGAGAAATAGCTGGAAATTATTTTCAAGTTTCTAAAACTACCGCAAGTAGTGATAAGCAAAGCAAGACCAAGACCAAGACCGGACTAGTCTTGGTCTTGGTCTTGTTCTTGCAAGCCAAAAGAAGGTCTTGGTCTTGTACTTGGTCTTGCACCACCCCAGTCTTGGTCTTGGTCTTGGTCTTGCTGCAAGAGTCTTGCTTTTTTTGGTAGTAATAATTTTAACTAAGCAATCTTAGATAAAATATATTTTTTAATACCTAAAAATAAATATAGATGGAGACTATATTTTTTGCTTTAAAATTTTAAAATATATCAATATTAACCTTACATGTACATTTAAATTATTTGATTAAAAAGCATATTTTAAATGTAGGGGATTATTTATTTATAGTGCTTCATTTTTAGGTAAATTGAGACACAATCTCCTTTTATACATTTAGTGGCATATAGAAACATTTTAGTAATAAGAATTATTTAAATTTTCTTTGAAGAAGCATATAAAATTAAAGCAAATACAAAATTGTGTACTGTGCGAGCAGACAAAAAAGACTTTTAATTTCAACCAAATGTGAAGTTTCCATGAAAATGATTCTTATATGTAAACATTGGTTTCTGATTTAAAAAAAAAAGTTATGCAGGAAGCTTTTCAGTTTAAATAAAGTTTTCATTTTCAAATTAGTCAAACATTTGGCGTACAAAGTTTGAACAAATACTTTATAAACATTCTCTATATACAAGGTGGCTCGATAGTGCGACAAAGCTTGATATCTCCGAAACCGTTCATAATGGTGAATAACTGAATATACAAAAATTATAGAAAAAAGGACGTAAAACGTAAAATTATTTTCTATTTCAGAATTTTCCGAAGAATCCACTACCACTCAAGAAAATGTTCTTATTTTTAGCTTTTAACCTAAAATTAAAAAAATATGCAAAAATTCATTTTAAAAAATCGCTCCTCTGTATATAATGCTGAAAATTGTTGAACTGTCATATAGGTACAATGTCGACGTAGATGGTTTTTTAAATATCATTTTCAGTTTTGACAAAAATGTCGTCTTCATTTTATTTTTGGCATTGTTTTGACTTTTCCGTCTAAACCGGAAGTTAAATTTAAAATCCATTTTTATAAAAAGTATTCCTTTATGACATTACAAATATATTTTTTAATAAACCACCACTTTTACATTTATATTTCAGTTTTAAGGAGCAATCTAATGATGCCACTTCTTACAGTGTGGCACAAGAATAATGTATTTCTGGATTTTGAAAATTTTTGATCCTCCTTATAAGTGGCACACTAGATAGCTAATTTAAAAAAAATAGGAATAGGTAAGTTATTTTTAGCTTCTACAACTTTTGTACTCCTAGTTTTTTTCTGTCGTAAACAGTTTTGGAGATATCGGGCTTTGTCGGACCATTAAGTCACAATCTTATTATTTTTAAAACATGTTATTGAATTTACTAGTTATCGTTGTTAAAGAATTTTATAAAAGAACAAAGTGATCAATTTAATTATTATTTTATTTAAAAAACCTGTTACTCATAAAATAATCGCCTTTTTAGGCAGTTCTCCACACTTTTTTTGTCATGTCTGTATGAAATATCTCTGTATATTGATTATAAAAATTGAATATTATAATTTAAAAAAAGTGACAAAAGTGCAAGAGTCTTGCAGGTCAGTCTTGGTCTTACGTTGTCTTGCACTCCTCGGTCTTGGTCTTGGTCTTGCATACCCCGGTCTTGGTCTTGCAAGCGAGAAGGCGGTCTTGGTCTTGGTCTCGGTCTTGGTCTTGCTGCAAGACCAAGACCAAGACCGCAAGATCAAGACCGCTCTCGCTCATCACTAACCGCAAGATGACGCAACCGCAACGGTAAATAAAAAAAAACCGTTTTTCTCCAAAATTAGCTGGTATTCGGTACAAATTTGATAACAACAGCAAAAACTCCAACCAATTCTGCATCAGTTTGGTTTTTTCTAATTGTACGTCAATATATAAAGAGGCAATTTTTAGATCCATTTATATAAACGTATGTCCTAAACGTCTTAACTTTTGAGATACAGGGTGGTAATTTTTTTAAAAATTAATCATTTATTATTAATAACAGTAATACCATTTTAGATATTTTAATGAAATTTGGCATACATGTACTAGGTATCAAGAAGCATTTTTTAGTGTACCACATTTTTTTTATTTCCCAAAATAGGCAGGTCAAATTCTGTACGAACGCCACTGGTTGAAATAAAAAAAATGTGGTACACTAAAAAATACTTCTTGATATATAGTACATTTATTTCATTAAAGTGGTATTACAGATATTAATAATAAATGATTTATTTTTAAAAATTTTACCACCCTGTATCTCAAAAGTTAAGACGTTTGGGATATACGTTCATATGAAGTTTTCTTCTTAAAATGGACCCAAAAATTGCTTTGCTAAATATTGACGTACAATTAGAAAACACCTTGTATAATGTAAAACAAAATTACCAATCATGATATTTTATTTTTCGTAAACAGTTGAATTTATCGATATCAATCAAGCATACCCCTTTATTATATATATATATATATATATATATATATATATATATATATATATATATATATATATATATATATATATATATATATATATATATATATAATTATTTTTTTACTCTTATTTTTGGGTACTTGAGTTACTCGACAATTTAAAACAACATATTTCACGTTTCGCCCTCATGTTTGGGGCTTTTTCAAGATGTAATATATTAAAATAAAAATATAAATGAGTTAAAATATGGAGACCACCTGTATACACACAACATTTTTATATCACATTTAAGATAATTATCACAGACAAAAATACAAAGTACATGAAACAATGAAGTAAAAATTTAAAACACGCGGCAATATTTAAATTATTATTTACAATAAAATGTTTTATATTTATTTACTATTTTCTATTTACTATTTAATAATTTAACTTTTTATTGTAAATAATAAATATTTGTTTAAATTTTTATTATTCATTACTTTGTATTTTTTTCTGTATAATTATCTTAAATGTGATATAAAAATGTTGATTAGGTTCCATATTTTAACTCATTTATATTTTTATTTTGGTATATTATATCTTGAAAAGCCCCAAACTGAGGCGAGAAAATATGTTGTTTTAAACTGCCATAACCTATAATAGATAAATAAAAAAATAATATTAAATTATGGTTAAAGAAAAAAGAAGAATTTTATATATACAGGGTGTTACTTAATGGTATGTCATAATTTGAAGGAGGCATTCCTGGATCGATTTTAAGTCGAAAAGTTCATATAAACGTGGGCCTTTTTAATACATTTTTCAAAGACGGTTTGAGATATTGAACTGAATTTTGGCACAGGATATTATGGCATAAAAACACACTTTTCAGATGTTCATTTAATTTTTTTTTGCAACCAGTGGCGTAGCTATGACGAATTTTCAAAACAATTTTACAAAAAAAAATACTACGCCATTGACTTGGGAAAAAAATTATGGTTTTATAATAATTATCAATCAATTGTAAACAAAAAATCCCTCTTTCATTTTTGCCGTAAAACTTACCGTTTGGGAGAAATCGTTAATTAAAAAAATGTCTTATGTACCCAAATTGCATCTTGAAAAATTATTATTGAAATAAATCAAGTTAGCTTTGCTCGTTGCCAGCGATTGTTGTTTTGTTGTTGTAAACATTATAACACTGACGTTAATTATCATTCTTGACAGTTTGTATTTATTTCTCCTTCGATCTTAAAACGTGCATTTTGCTAGTTAAAAAAAAAATGGTAAATTATTCCAATTTGGAAATGACACAAATGCATTTCCTTTATGGTCTAGCTAATGGTAATGCTGTGGAGGCGCGGCGTTTGTATCAAGAATCTGGCAGTTTTAAAGCTAATATTTCCGAGGGAAGGCCCCGTACAGTTAGAACACCGGCAGTGGAGGAGGCTGTCCTGCATGCAGTCGAAGAGGATCCAACCACAAGTACGAGAAAAATAGGTATGGCATTAAACATCTGCTACAAGACGGTATGGGAGATTTTAAGAGATTCTTTGTTATATCCTTTTCACATACAATGGGTTCAGGCATTGCTTCCTAGAGATTATGAACCACGTACGCAATTTTGTAGATGGTATCTCCAAAAAGTAACAGAAAATCCTCATTTTGATGCCAAAATATTGTTTACGGACGAAGCAAATTTTTCAAGAAATGCAATAACCAATTTCCATAACAATCATTACTGGGCCCAGGAGAACCCTCATGCGATTACAGAGACACATTTTCAGGAACAATTTTCACTGAACGTTTGGATCGGTATCGTATCCGACCATTTAATTGGACCATTTTTTTTACCAGGACGCCTTAACGGACAGGATTATTGTAATTTTCTCCAAAATGATTTGCCTTTGCTTCTTGAAAATGTTCCTCTTCAGTTACGGCAACAACTTTGGTTTTGCATGATGGCGCTCCCGCCCACTTTAGCATATTGGCTCGGAGCATTTAAATAGAGCCTACCAAAATCATTGGATAGGCCGGGGACCACAATTTTGGCCACCTAGATCGCCTGACCTGAACAGCCTAGATTTTTATTTGTGGGGACACCTAAAAACATTAGTTTATCATACACCAATTTTGACATTAGAAGAACTCAGAAATAGAATTATTGACGGATCTGAAACTATCCGAAACACGCATGGAATTTTTGAAAGGGTTCGTAATTCAATGAGAAAGAAAAGAGCAGAAGCCTGCAGAGGCGAGGGTGGTTTTCCCAAACATTTTTTGTAAATTATGTATGTATTGTATTTAATTGTTATTGCTTTTTGTTCACTAGTTTGAAAAGAAAATAGCTTAAAAATAAATATTTGAAAAATGTATTTAAAATTGAAAATAAAAGTTTAACACAATCAAGAATGATAATTAACGCCCAGTGTCATAATGTTTACAACAACAAAACAACAATCGCTGGCAACGAGCAAAGCCTTGATTTATTTCAATAATAATTTTTCAAGATGCAATTTGGGTACATAAGACATTTTTTTAATTAACGATTTCTCCCAAACGGTAATTTTTACGGCAAAAATGAAAGAGGGATTTTTTGTTTATAATTGATTGATAATTATTATAAAACCATAATTTTTTCCCAAGTCAATGGCGTAGTATTTTTTGTAAAATTGTTTTGAAAATTCGTCATAGCTCGCCACTGTCAAAAAAAATTAAATGAACATCTGAAAAGTGTTTTTTATGCCATAATATCCTGTGCCAAAATTCAGTCAAATCTCAAACCGTCTTTAAAAATGTATTAAAAAGTGAAAATAAAATAAAACTTTAACACCCTGTATCTTAATAACTAAGCATTTTAGGGCCCACGTTTATATGAACTTTTCGACTTAAAATCGATCCAGGAACCTCCTTCAAATTATGACATACCATTAAGTAACACCCTGTTTTTTTATATATATATATATATATATATATATATATATATATATATATATATATATATATATATATATATATATATATATATATATATATATATATATATATATATATATATATATATATATTAGGGCTCTAGGATTTTAAACATTTTTTAACTACAAGTGAGACACAGGACCCACACCAAATATTTATATTCCAGATGTCATTGGCCTTAAGGGAAACACTTTGAGACAGAAAATATTAATTTTTCTTTTACTTTTAAAAGCAAATCCTCTTATAGTATTTTTTTGTGAATTTGATCAAATTTTATCGGTATTTTTGCGAAATTTGGGGTGCAATTTTGCAGTATCTGCATTTTTTTTTAATTAGAGGCATCTGAAATATTCGCATAAAAAACTGTTAAGTGAAAAAATTTAAACTGGCTATGGTTATTAGAAAATCATCAGGGCCGGATTTTACTTTTTGCCGCCCATAGGCTAATATATTTTTCGAACTTATATGTCAATATTTTTTGGATATCAGAAGAAAAAAATAGCATTAAAAGAATGTAAAGTTCACTGGTAATACTTATAAAAATTTAATTAACAAACTTAACAAAAGTAAAACATACAAAAAAATAAATAACAACTCTTTAAAACAAACAAATTTCATAATATAAAAAAAATATATAAATTAAAATGTTAAAACAAATCAGTCTTTTTTCTGAACTATGTATTATTTAATTATAGGCAAAAGCCTATACTAACCTTTTTCTTTGAACCTTTTTTTTCTGCAGAATCATTTATTATATCATTAAAATTTACGATTTATTTTTTAAAAATTAATCGTAAATTTGCCGCCCTAAGCTTCAGTCTACTCAGCCTTTGCGTAAATCTACC
>JAHBCN010019587.1:0-15881 GCA_019359885.1 Listronotus oregonensis
TTGATTTCTAAAAATATCTAATCTTTAAAAGAAAAGTAAAATTTTCAAAATCATCAGGGTGATAATTTTTTAAATAAATTGAAACTATTTTTTAAGTTCATTTATTTAAACTTTTGTATTAAGCAACCACCTATTTAAAAAATATTCTTCCATTAAAATTTTATTTTAATGCCAAAATATTAAAATAATTTGGGCAAAAATCTAAAACCCTGTATCTCGTAAGGTTAAGATAACACTATCGTGGATTTTTAAACCTTCGGATCTTTATCTGTATCGTATGTACATTTAAATCCGCGTCACCCTGAGATTTCCAAATATTTTGCATGGCAAAAATTAATAAAGGTGACTCTCGGATCTACCCTTAAACCCCTCCAAAATAAAGACAAATAAAAACTTTGTCGGCAAATTATTCCAAAAAGAGCCGACAAGGACAATCAAATTAGTATGGTGTTAAAATAACCATCCTTAAGGCTTAAGCAAAACTTTTTTTTATTATTTTTTATTTATTTCTAACTATAGTCATTCAAAGACGACTTTTTTCCAGCCCCCGGGTTCAAATTGCATTTTTTCCAAAAAAAACAAAAAATGTTTTTTTTAATAAACTCAAAAACTATTGATTTTAGGAAAAAAAGGTATATAATTAAAATTGATGATCTAATAAAACTACGTCAGTTTTTTTTTATGAAATTTGTTGTAGCCCTTTTAGTTTTTGAGATATTAACGATACAAATTTAAAATAAAAACTCAAATATCTCAAAAACTAAAAGAGTTACGAAAAAATGTATAAAACAAAAAATATTTCTTTTAGTAAGCCTTTAAAAAAAGGTTATATACGCATTTTTAATAAAATAATAAAATAAGTAATAAAGGAGATATAAAAAGTGATTTTGGCCAGTAAGAATTTCGCTAACAATATTTTTTTGCTACATATACCAGCTCTGATCTATCTAAAAATTAATTTAAAAGGTTCTATTTATTAAATAAAACAAACTAATACACATGTGCCTCAAGGCAATGGGAAATACGCTGGTGGCACGGATATTTTATTTATTTTTTTTTTTTAATTTTTTTTTTCCAATTTTAATTTATTTAAAAAATTTTTAATTTTAAAAAAAAGGTTTAAAAAAAAAAAGTTTTTCAGAGGATCAGAATGGGTACAGTTATTGAACCAAAAAAATTAAATAAAATATCCGTGCCCCCAGGCCTTGAAGCACATGTGTATTAGTTTGTTTCATTCAATGAATAGAACATTTTAAATTAACTTTTAGATGGATCGGAACTGGTATACTTACTGGTACCAAAAAAATATTAGCGAAATTTTTAACTGCCAAAATCACTTTTTTGCTTATATCTCCTTTATTATTAATTTTATTTAAAATATGGGTGTAACCTTTTTTATAGAGCTTACTAAAAGGCATATTTTTTTTATTACTTTTTTCCCTTAACTCTTTAGTTTTGGAGATATTTGTTTTTTTTTTTAAATCGTTAATATCTAAAACTAAAAGGGCACAAAAATTTCATATAAAAATACTGGCGTAGTTTTACTAGACCATCAGTTTTAAATATATGCCTTTTTTTCTAAAATTAATAGTTTTCGACTAATAATTAAAAAAAAAACAAACATTTTTTACGATTTTTTAAGGTAAAAAAAAATGCTATTTGAACCCACTAAGCTGGTCTGCAGTGCGGCTTGGAATTGACTCTAGTCAAAGACAATTGTAGTAGTGATAACTACAATTGTCTTTGCTATAGTTCATAGTAATATATAAAAAATATATTTTATGCGTATCTCTTATTGGCTTGGTTTTTTGCGGTGGCCTACCGAACTACGAGTGCATGTAGACAAATTCATATTTATCTGATGAAGCTGATATTTTTTCGAGTTCGCAACGCCGCCGCCGCGCCGGCCGTTAGGACTTGACCTCGGTAGTAAAAAAGCCCGCGTGCCAATATCTGGATAGGCAGATTTAAATTTGTCCAATGAGAAGACTTTATGAACTGTATACGTGCTTTGTTTAGTTTTTTTAATACGTTTTCGCCTACATTATGAATTTAACAAAATTTAATAATATTAAATATTATTTATTTGGGTAGACAATGTCTATCTTGTCCATTCCTTAGCTTCGCCACTATTTTTTTTGTAGACAGTGTTCTTTAGAATTTAGACGCGAGCATTTAGAACAATATAAAACTTGGCTGTCCTTTACATTTTCAGCTAAGACACTAAAGCAAGCAAAACTATGTAATTTTATATTTAGGTTCATGTTTATCGATTTTTAAATGAACTTTCCTGTTTAATATTTTATTCAATTTAAAACTGTATTAAACCTGTTGCTTGGCAGCAAACTTTAATAATTGAGGTCTATGGTATGTTATCAGTAGACTGAGGATCATATAACGGGGTACTTACTTGTAAGTAATTATTTATTAATGAAAAACTACTGGTTAAATATTTGATTTGTAAGTGTTAAATATTTTAAAGGTGTTATAATATTAAATTATATCGTTATTTTAAAAATTTTCTCCTACAAATCACATTATTAGCATATGACAATGTGACTTTTTGGGGGAAAACGTTTTATAAAACTAAAAGAAGAAACACAGTATTTAGACCTAACTAAAATTAGGATGAAAACCATTGACGTAAATAATTTCAGTCAAAATAAAAACATATCTAGAAAATAAAATGACCCAGATGTGTTGTTTGATCTCGTAAAAAAGGATTTTGAATATGAAAAGATTTAAAGGGGTTAAAAGTGTACAAATATATATTTAACTAACACAATAACCAAATTAATTTTAAGTTAATCAATTTTCTTAATAAACTTTAAGCTACATTAACTTTTTTTTTTTAAATTAGATTTAAAAAATGGTATAATGCGTGTCAAATGTATCGTAATTTTAACATGTATATTTTTATTGAAAATGCCTATTTAATTAGTTGTCAGAGTAATTACACAAATACTTTTGACAGTAATGGTTATCATTACTTGATAGTGTTCTCTTACGTGAGTTGTAGAACTTTAGTAGGGTTATATGGATTTTTTTTTTATTTTAAGAAGGTATAATATATCTAAATATTTTTAGACTTGTATTTAATTAACTCAAGAATATCTTTATATACAAATTTTTTTCGTTTTCGAGAAATTTGGGTTTAAAAAAATTAGGGCGCATCTGATTTTATTATAGCAAAATTTTAAAAAATAATAAATAAAACAAAATGTATATTAAAACAATATATATTTTAATTTTCAAAAAAGTTATTATTATTGTTTGTAAATTATGTTTAGCAAAACATAGGCTAGGTTTTACAATTTTATTTAAAAAATAGGAAAATTAAATAAAAACTTGAACACCCTGTATTTCGGAAGCGAAGGCCTTGCGGACTCATATTTGTATAACCTTTTATGTTTATTTATGGATCCTGACTACGTACCTGAAATATTGGCATTTTCTCATGAATCACCATGTATATTATACATACGTAAACATATTTTTTAAGATAAAAAAATTCGGCTCAATAAAACATTATAAAATTTTTAGGTAGCATTTTTATTGGGTTTCCAAAATTCAGTCGAGTCTCTGATATTAAATTTTATACTTTTGCGATATATAAAATTTTTATATTATCAACATCTGGGCACAAATGACGTGATTTTTCAAAGTGTTTTGCAAGATTTAAACTTACTTCATTTAACAAATAAGAGGATTTAAGTTCTTTAAGCCTAATATTAAAATTTCTTTCTGTTTAACCTACGTGTAGCTAAACTCCAGATATAAAACCATCACTGCAGTTTATAGATTAGGAAGTAAACGTGAGGCACATAATATGTGAATATCAAATTATCTGTTTGATTAAACTATAATTCTTTTTCAATTCAGTTCAATTCAATTCAATTCAAGAAACTTTTTAAAACATTTTGGTTTCGTAAAAAGTATTTTATTTTGACAATATCCACTGATCTACTGTATTTCTTTGGTCGACTAATCTAAATATTGTAAAGTATTTTTATACAATAGGTTTGTTTGTTTGTTACAGGTGCAGGGCACCGATAGCAAGCCTTGACTGCATGGAAGAATTTAGTGCAGGGAGCGCTTTAAGTGCTTTAGCTGAAAGACCAGGAGACGGAAGCATTACCAAAGAGCAACTACTACTTGGTGGTTTAGCTCACTCGGCACCTGCAGCACCTCTTCAATTAAATAGAACTGCTAATATTACTCCTGGGCTTCGGTATAGAAATTTAGGAAAGAGCGGGTTGAGAGTATCAAATATAGGATTAGGTTAGTATTTTTATTTCTTTAATTTATTGATTCGTATTAACAAAAAACATTTTGATCTTGCTGGGTACATTTGTCAGTTGAACGGTACCCCACTGAGGCAAATTAATTTAGAGTTTAAACTGACTTATATCCTTAAAGATACTCTGCAGACAGTAGGATAAAATTAACCACCTTTTTATAGCAATTCATTAGGTGAGATTAACTATACTACTTAATGGACCACAATTGATGTGCACAATTTATTGAGTTATTGTAATTCTGTTTTATATCATATGTTTGGACTTTTGAAACACCTTATACAATTGTTACTACAACCATGAAACTACCTCTTGATTGTTGAAAAATTTAATAACAAACGCTGCTTGGATCACTCTGTATAAAAATATCAAGGAATGGGAAATTTTTACTAAAAACAACCATTATTTTTAAATTCTATGCTGTCTTCAAAATAGCCAAAAATCCCTCGTTGTTTGTCAAAATCGGACGGTAAATAAAAAATGCATAATAACTGTCCAGCATATTAGCTAAAAAGCAACAGAATTAAGGGTGCTGCAGGTCAAATTGCTCAAAATAACCTGCCAAACAAGCGTGTAAAATTTCAGCTTAAGAAAATTTTACAAGATTAAAAAGATAGAAGGCAAAAGAAGCTAAATAAAATGCAAGGCGGGATTCAAAAGGCCATAGAAGTAGAGCAGATTAGATAACAACAGATTGCAGATGACGTTAAAGAAGACGTAAGTAATGTGAGACGTAAGGTAGAGAGTGGTCTCAATACGGTACAGGGTGGCCTTAATAGAGTACAGGGTAAATTGAATAAGGTGCTTGATGGGTTTGATAATGTTGAAATGAAGATAGAATCACAACGACAAGGAATTCAAGATATTGAAATTAAGATAAGGTACACCCCGGGATAGGAGGCCTAGTAGGACAAATAGACCAAACATTTTTGAATTTAAAAACGGTATTTGGGTTTATGGTCTGCATGGTGTAAAACGACAGTTCACCAAATTTTACTTAAATCGCTTTGGTATAGAGGGTCAGTTGCGATATCCATTATTCTTCAAAAAGAAAGTAAAAAACTGACATTAGCTTGGAACACGCTGTATATTGCAACACGCAAATACAATTTCACCTCATTACACACTGCAAAAAAAAAACTTGTTACTTTTCTACGGTTTAAAAAAAAGTATGTTAAAGCATAATTTTTATTTTTTTAAACGGCCGTAATAGTTACATTTTTACATAATTTAATAAACTATGATGTACATTTATTTATTAACTGCTTTTTGTATCCAATTTTAATAATCATTTGTATGTATTCCAAATAAAATAATAACTTATAAAACAAAAAAAATTGAAAAACTATATCAGGATAAATCAATAAACATATATACGCATGTCTAAGTTTCCGTATTTAACAGCGCAAAAAAGATCATCATGAGAGAAAAATACATGTTTAAAATGTTATGACTGACTCCGATTTAAGTTAATTAAGTTACTTTTGAAACCATTGAGTACAATCTGGATTTTTTTATTATCTGCGTTTCTTTAAAAGCGTACTGTTTACCTTTTTTTAAAATTCATTTGTTTGACTGGACTGAGTTTTCGGGTTTTAAAGCGCAAAAAAGATCAAAACAGAAAAATACCCGTACAAAATTTTAATGACTTCTGATGTCAAACTACGTCCAAAAATTCACAGAAATAAGTTTTGTTATAACACTTTAACTGCCATGTGTATCAGATATGGACACAGGCAATTTTAATTATTCGCCATGTGTACACATATTGGATACAGGTTTTATTAGTGTCTAGATTAAACAAAAAAAATATTGTATTATAAATTTGACATTTTTCTGATTTTCTATATTATTCACGTCATGATAACTTAGTTAAAATAAAATTGACCACTATATAATCAAGAAACGTCATCATAGTCAGTGTCTCACTCTACAAAAAAATATTTAACTAGCAGTTTTTAAGAGGTTTAGAAAACGCGATAGATCTTTAAATTCGAATATTCGAATTTTCTATTTATTCAAATAGCTTAAATAATTTAAATAGTTCGAACTATTTGAATAATTCGAACTATTAAAATAATTCGAATAGTTCAAACTATTTAAATAATTCGAATATTTCAAACTAGAAACAGTTTCTGGCGATAAAGTAGTTCGTTTTTTATTTACTATATCTTCTGCGGTGAAAAACAATATCTTACTTTTAACAGGCTTACATATATATCACTTATTTCATTTGTACGAAATTTGATGATTTCAGCTTTTAGCTCTTCAATAATACTTTTTTTATTATTCTCATTTAGAAAAAAGTTCTTATATCTGGGATCTAAGAAGGTGCTTTTTCGATAAAGTTTTTTTTTTTAATTTTAGAAAACGACTTTTATAATTAGCTTATATAATCAATTATTTTAAAAAATGCTACATTCGATTGTTTGAACTATTCAAATAGTTCAATACATTCGAATAGTTCAAAAATTTGATTTGAAATTTGAATCGAATGTAACTATTCGATTCGACAACTATTCGCACACCCCTATTGAAAAGACATTTTAGATTTAATTAATTTGGCTTAAATCGATCTTCCTTGACAGTCAGAAATAAATTTTATGTAATAAACTGAACTTTTACTTTGTTAATTTATACTATGGTGTTTGAAAAAATTATCCTTCCATAACCTTCTGTAAATGCTAAAGTTTACACCTTGATAAAAGCAATAATTTGTATTTTTTCATTCTTAAGTAAATTATGTAGGATTAAAAGAAAGTACTAAGGTGACAGTACCCTCAGAAACGCAGACAATTTTAGTTATATAATATATAAAATGCCACTATCTTTATAAAATAAAAAAATAATTACAGAAAAACTTTTTTAAACACTATTGTTTAAATTTACGAGCTATACCTCCAGATTATGACAAAATTTTAATTCAAAACAATGTATATTAATAAAAATTTTCTATATTGAAGGTACTTTATTAGTGGTGAGTCTTCTAAGTTTCTTCGTAACTGACCCTGTACAATAGGGATTTGAGCAAAATTTGATGATCTGTTGGTTCAGACCATGCAGATCATAACCCCAAAAAAATGTTTTTAAATTTAAAAATTTTGGTCCATTGATTTGTCCTATTCGCCACCTATTCTGGAACATGCTGTATACTGCAACTCGCAAATACAATTGCGACTTATTGTATTTTATTTCGATAGAATAAGAGTATGTTAAAGCGTTATTTTATTTTATTTTTTTAAACGGCCGTAAAAGTTACATTATCACATAATTTAATAAACTATGATTTACATTTGTTAAAACTGAACTTTATGTATCCGATTTTGATAATCGTTTTTATCGTTCTAGGTAAAATAATTACTAATGAAATAAAAACGTTTTTGGCAAGGTATATTAGAATAAATAAATAAACATACATAGGCGTGACTAAGATCGACCTGACATGCGTGTAAAAAATAATATAACAGATTCCGATTGAATAAACTTAGTTATATTTAAAATCATGAAGTACTATCTGAATATTTCCGATATCAAGCCCATTGTTTACCATTTTTTAAAGTTTATTTCTTTGACTAAATTTTCGGATTTAAAAGCGCAAAAAAGATCAGCGTGACAGAAAAATACTTCTAAAAAATTAATAACTCCTGATGTCAAACTACTTCAATTTGTTATGCCGGTGAAGAGTATAAAAAATAAAAAGAAGTAAGTTTTTTTTAAAAACGTACTGATTAATTTTTTGTTATATAGTTGAACACTATAAAATACCCTTTTAAATGGTAAAGTGATCGGCTATATAAAAGTGTCGTCATCAATAAATAACTCTTCTGATTTTCTATATCATCAACGCCGACGGTATGTCTTAGTTAAAATAAAATTGTGCAGTATATTACTAAAAAACATCATTATAGTCATTGTCTGAACATACAAATTTAAAAAATAATAATAATTTTTGACGCTTTTAACCGCCTTGTAAATATTATGTATTTACATATGAAGTTTAGTGTAAATTAATTAAGAGCAATTTTTTCTTTCAGGTCTTTATGTTTAATTTTTTTAAGTGTGTTTTCAACTAATTAAAGTAAACTATTTTTAATTTCGAGTACAACTAAGTAATTACTTTGCTTTAGGTACTTGGCCAACTTTTAGTCCAAACGTAACGGAGGAACAAGCGGAACAAATAATAGTATTAGCGGTAGAAAGTGGAATTAACGTTTTCGATTTATCTGAAGCTCATTCTGGTAAGTTAAAAATAAACTTAAAATTAACTTAAGGTTACAACAGTAGATTTAAAACTTGTAAGTTTATCAATCAAAACTATTAAAAAATAATTTTGGTTGTTTGCTATCGCAAAAATATCGAAATATTTAGCGCTAAAATACTACTTTGCATTAAAACTAGATCCTTTATCAACGAGTTCTGGTTTTTCTTAGTTCATCCGTTTTCTTAAATTTTCGCTTCTGTCGTTCTCAATTTTTTAAAAAAAGCATAAGGAATTTAATTTATTGAAATTCTTTGTTGGTTTTACGCTGTCCTGGTCCCGTTGTATAAAGACTGATCCTGCTTAGTTCTATCATAGTTTAAAGCTTATACAATATATGAGTTTTGTCACTCGTGGCGGCTTTCAAAACGCACTCATCTTATCCCCGCCTGTCCAATATATTCGTACCAGTCTATGGTGTTAAGCCGACTGATACGCAGTACGCCAGTACTAGAGTTTGTGTTTTTTCAAAGGTAAGGATTTTTCAAACCTTTTTAGGAGTCGCATTCATTCATAATATGCGATTCCATCTGTAGGACCCAGTGAGTCTGCTAGAGAGGGTAAATTAATGTTATCACACTTAAGACACCCACGGTACGTTGGTATTTAGGCCTTCGCCCTTCTCAAGATAAAAAACAACTGCAATATTTCATTTTGCACTCCTAATACACAAATAAAAATGTTGTCCATACCTACACATTTTGCTAGTGACCCATTAATTATCCGTGAAATTCTGGTCGACCTTTTTAAATGTTTACAATATATTTTTATTTTGCTTTACATTTTACAATAGATAGATAAAAAAATATTAATTTGTTTATTTGTCATGATAAAATAACCCTAAAACTATAAATCCATTTGTTTCCTGTAAACCACAAACTGGGGTAAATATTTACCCCACGTAATTTTTGCTCTTAAAATCATTCTGAAAGCAGTGGTCTGACATATGAGTACTAGAATTTTTTCGTTTTGTTATGCCCAAGGGAATGATGATGAGAAAATTTAATGTTATTAAGATTTAGTTAATTAAAAATTGATTTAAATAGCTGTGAGTACTTAAAAACAGCCAAATCGTCATTTAACAGACAAAAATGTATAACTATTTTTAAATTTCCAAAAGGATTACAAAGAGGACACTAAAGGCTTTAAGAAAAAATATACTATCGTGATGTTTTGCTAAATAAGTCTATTTATTTGGGCGTTTGAAAATTCAAACAAATTAAGAATCCAATCAATGGAAAAAATGAAATAAATATTCATAAAATATTGGTTTTCAAGAATCTATTTTTGTTTCCCACATGGAAAATATAAAAAAAAAAAGATAAATTTAACAGATACTAAAATATTCCAAAGTACAGTGACGATTGTACTTATTATTATTTACTTATTAAAATTTACTCGGGGTAGATATCTACCCCGATTTGTAGTTCTAGAGATAATAATTAATAGGTAATAGAGACAAAAAATTTAACAGTTATTTACAGTAACTTTGGTGACCATGAAGAAATATTATCAACATTATGCTTATATTATCGTAATAATCATTCAAACAATGAAAAATCTACTCCGCGTCCCCGACAATCCCGATCAGAGGAAACGCTTAAATAAGTTGGTATCGGTTACACAAATATCCCCCTAAACTTTTTGTCGGTTCGCGATCGGCGGAGACGCCGTACGGTGTCTTTGAAGACAAAACATCAAAGGTTTACATGCAAGTGACCGAACTAATATATTGTATATTCTTTAAACTATGGTTTAAAACAACCCAAGAAACCCAAGAAATCTAAATACTTATCTAGGTTTGGATGGCAAGTCTGCCACCGTTTTTAAGATGAAAAAGTTTAAAAACCTTACTTAAAATTAAATAAAATTTAAAATTTAAATTTTTAAAACTTTAATAAAAATTATAAATATTCTGAGATCGTTTTTAGAACATTTTACGTAATGTCATACATGATATTTATCTTTTGTAACGGGCATATTTATTATTTTAAAAAATTAAAAAGATGATATGTTACGTTTGCTTGATGCTGCAGTAATTTTAGGAAAGCTTAAAATCAACTAACACACCACCTCTTTTATTTTTTAAAAATAATAAATATTCCAGTATATATATATATATATATATATATATATATATATATATATATATATATATATATATATATATATATATATATATATATATTAGGATGTCTATAATTTTTATTTAAAAAAATTAACAATTTTAATTTTAATTGTTATTTAATTTACAGTTAAGTTTATATACGATATTTTTATCTTTAAACCGGTGGCACACTTGTCACCAAAACGTAGGTAAATATTTATATTTTTAGGGGCTTTTCTTCTTCTGATAGTTTACAAGAGTCAATATAAATGAGGGCTAAGTCTCTATAGCCCGGGACCAAGAGAAGCATTCCCATTGTATTAAATTTCTTTTTGCGTCTAGCGTACGAGAACTTTTTAATAAGTGAATCCGCCACATCAATACAACAAGAATTTAATTAGCATGTTTCACTCAAGTTAGCTTATCGCTTTTAAAGAGCCTAGCTGTCACATAACTTGATAACAATAGTATTTCCTGTAATACCATGGTTATCAATTATGTCCCAAATTTGTTTTAACAAAGAGTTCTTTACTACGCCCTTTGGCTATAAAACCTTGGCAGGGGCCGATAATATCACGTGGCTGTGCTAGTCTAGCAGACCTACTCCGACCCAACAATTTGTCATTTTTTTTATTTTAATACTTATTGTTTCTTAAACTAATAAATTTGCATTTATTTAAATAACATTCTAATAAATAACCAAAGGCATATTTTTCTAATTTTTCTCTCTTACAGCTGCTTTTTGTCTAACAGCTGATGACATTAAAATGTGAATCGATAAAAATAAAAGCGCTTACTGCAAATAACAAATAACTGTAAAAAGAATAATATCAACCGGTTTGTCACACATTTTATTTTTTGTTATTATCTAAATTAGATTTTGTGTGGTTTTTAATCTTAAATTTGGCTATATTATTATCTCTTTGCTTTTTTAATCTGTTAGACAATAGTTAGACATCTCCTGGGGTAAACAATCGCTCTGAGCTGCTTTAAGAGGGACGTAATAAATTTATTAAAATAAAAAACCAAAATGCTTACAGCTGCTGTAAGCAGCTAACAAAGAAAATATGCCTCAAGTTTATTAGAATCTGTTTCGCTTTAAAAATGATCTAATCTTTAAAAATAAAAAAGCAAGAAGTTCGACTTGCAGGCTGCGATTACAAAAAGTGAACTGATGTTCTTTGATGGTTTACCACTGACAAATTATTATTTAATTAACTAAAACACTATTTATAAGATACATTTTTTTATAGGCATTCTGTTTTGCGGCTAATCTTTTTATGTAAGTGTTTTATTTAAAATGAGACGTCTATTTTTTGTGTATAATTGCTATATATCAAACTTTCTGATACAATAATTTTTTCTAGTGTTTCTCATAAAATGATTCTTTTATCAATGGTACAAATCCACGCTAACCGTTGGATCACCCTGTATAAGGCAGAAATAGTTTGCATCTTGAGCATTTCTGTGAGTGTTAATCTCTCTGTAATTTAATAATACCTTTATACCTGGGAATCTTGCCTTTGATACTGTTAACAGATCTCTGTTTAAAGTAATATAATATTATTCTTTTCCTAAGGACAAATTTTGTTGGAAAACCTTTCTATTTGCGATCTGCAGACGAAGTAAATTGTGGCAAATTATTATTGTTTTATTTTAGACCAGAACGGATTTTATTGATAAATTTATCTTTTATATATAAAAATCTCATGTCACGATGTATGTTCGAGATAAACTGCGAAACTACTGAACAGATTTTAATCAAATTTCGTAAAATATCTGTAATTTGGTCCAACTTAAAAGAATAGTTTTTATCTCAATTATTGACCTCAATATTTATTATTGCAAATATTTTTCTTGGAAACAATTGACCAAAGACTATTACTGTAACTAACTTTAAAAACTTGTTATTGTATATGATTTTTTTTATCTACATCTATACGGTAAGTAGAGTAAGGCTGGCCGTCCACTGGATGTGTCGTCGTACGACTTAGTAGTCGTGAGAATATGGACGATTTAGATTGTACAAATGTATACGACTGTAGGTCGTCCATTAGTACCGACTAATTTTTATTTTTGTACGACATCTTGTATCGTATTTTTGCATTTGTGCCTGGTGTTTTTAAAATGGATCTGAAGGATATATATATATATATATATATATATATATATATATATATATATATATATATATATATATATATATATATATATATATATATATATTATATATATATATATATATTATATATATATATATATATATATATATATATATATATATATTTGAAAATGTATACTTAAGACGAAAATTAACAAGAAAAGGACGAAAATATCCACAATTTCCGGTGGACATCTCTAGCGTGATATCTTGTATCTCGCATGGCCCATATTGGTTTCCGCTTTCTCACCATGCTTATTAGCTTTTTGCAATCCATATTCTATATCAGTTCAAGATTTTTAAGAATACTGACAAAAAGTCGTTTAAATTCGTCCGACAAATCCCGTTTAAACGGGACTAGTCGCAAGTCGGAGGTAGTCGGTTAAAGTTGTCCGACCGAAGGCGTATGAAATCGACGCCGTTTAACGCCTCTCCATGTTGAGGGATTAGTCGGACATATACGGACAATTACGCACGACCAGTAGGTCGTACGACTACGCATCCAGTGAACGGTCAGCCTTACACGCGCTATTTCTGCTGAGGTAACTACCTTGACCGCACTAGTGCGGTAAAGTGACAGTACCTGCAATATCAAATTTTGTTGTTCAGTAGATATTTGTCTATTTTATAATTTTAGAAAATCTTATTAAAAATACTGGATTGGTAAGTTAAACAATTTTTTATTGAGACTAAATCAAGATAAAAAGTTTACCTAAGAAGTTAATGATACAAACTTAAAATTTAAGAGTTATATTTGAATTACTAACTTTCCCAATGTTAATTACTGGCGACTGCATGGAATTACTTTTTGGTTTTATGATATAAATAGATTATATTCCTTTTTTGTAACAAGCATTGGACTTTTGCGGCAATAAATTTGCCGTAGCGGCTTCCACTAACTTGGAAATTTTCCACTTTTCAGTTGACAGAGGCCACAATAAAAACCATAAATTTGTTATTGCTATTTTGACCATACAAAGCAACTTTGTTTTCATAACAATGTTTTGTGATTTTGTATTTAAAAAATCGTTGGTTGACATTTTGTTGTCAGACTTTAAAGATACTAAAACGGTTTTTATGAAAAAAATTGAATACTTTTGGAATAGGACGCCACGATTGTAGATAAAATGGTGTTTATTATATCTTGTGCAGTAATGGTTTTTAGCGCCCTTAATGCAAACCTTTGCCTACGGCTGGGTTTTCAAACTTCACTTACGTGCGCTAAAAAACTAGTTACCGTACTTATAATATAGAGAATCTGCCCATGAACTAGTGGCGCCTCTCTCGTTAATTTTGTAAGTTCGTACGTGAGGACGAGCTGTTTATAAACATGCATTTCAAGACTGACTGACAAATCATGTAATTTTTTATTAATTATTTCTTTGTAATCTTTACAAATTTAATACATAAATATATTACAATAAGGTTATTTAAACAATAAATAGTAATAAGAAAGTTACAATTAAGTAATTATGAGTGGAAAAAACGTTTAAAACAAACAGTGGTGTGTTGCGTCATAATATAGTAAATATAAGTAAAATATAAGATTTTATTCGTTATCATTAAAAACTCATTTGTGGATAAAAGCAGTACCTAAATCGTATTAAGTAGTTGTATATGCGTTGAAAATAAATATACGGTGTAACTGTATGAAAAAAAAAAAAATTTCCTCGAACAAGTAAGTAATAAATTAAAATTGCGCATGTTTTGACATAAAATATAAATATACAGGGTCATTTAGTAGATATGACATTATCGATGATTTTGAAAAAAGAAACCGCCATCTTTTAGTTAAGATTTATAATCTTCAAGAAGAGCCGTTTTTAAAAACATAAAATACTGTTACAGACTTTAGTTAGTGTTTAGTTATTAGAAATATAAAAGGTTAGAATTATTTTATTTAGGTTTATAATTTATTTAAAATGGTTACCTTAGTTTTCCCTTTTGACGGTCATTGCGGATTATCCTGAGGGGGCTGGAGACATCCTTTTTTTTCTTACATCCTGTAGTAAAAAAATCCTTCCAGCTAATTCTAGACTTTTCCAGACTTTTCCATTCTTTTCCACTTCACTATAAAAAACGGGGGTGCACGGGCCCTTTTTAGTTTTTATTCCGACGAGTAAGAAGTTAAAAAAGTTAAAAGGGTTTAAAATTTTTATTTTTACGTTACAAAATGTTACCATAGAAACGTTTTAAACCAGATATCCAATAAAAATGTAAAACCAGGATCCGGTTTTTTACGGGGGTCCCCCAACATTTGGTGTCAGAAGCGGAACGAAAACTCCCAAAAAGCCCAAGTGGTTAAGAACATTTTTTAATGCCGTTGGGACAAAACAACAAACAGCATTTTGGAAGAATTAATGCCTAAAAAAGCAAATGAGGAAAACAAAAAAAATAAGAAAAAGATTTGAAAAAGAAAAAGAAGAAATTAAGAAAAGAAAATGAAAAGCAAAAAAAATGAAAAGAATCAAAAGAAAAAAAAGAAAAACCAAAAAAACAAGAAGAAATAAGACCAGCCAAGAATCCTTAGAGAAGACCCCAAAAAAAATGAAAAATCAAGAGAAATGAAAAAAAAAAAAGTCAAAAGAAACGACAACAAAAGAGAAAATTAAAAAAATTAAAAAAAAAGAATGAAAAAGAGCTAAAGAAAAGATGGTAAAATCCCAGAAAACCTAAAAAGGGGAATTTTACAAAGCCAAGATGAATGAGAAAACAAAGTCTGGGAAAAAACCAAAAAAGATGTTAAAGGAAATAGAAGAAATAAGCCCCCGACTGTTAAACCCAAAAAGTCCCAAAGGGCCCAAAAACAACAAAAAAAAATTTCAGCGACAAATTCAAAAGATAGTGTACAGGGGTCGTCTGAAAGTGGACGCAACACATTTAAAACCAACTTTTGATGGCAAGGTACCCTGGTTTTCGTATCTGACAATTTGAAGCTGCTGCCAAGGTAATAAATGGAGTTCACAAGAGAAGGCACGTGCCCTAGTACTTGTTTCGAGGTGAAGCTATGGGGGTTTTAAGAAACGTTCCGAGGAGAAGCAATGGATTTAAATTTTA
>JAHBCN010019588.1:0-15982 GCA_019359885.1 Listronotus oregonensis
TAAGAAAAAAAACAAATAACGTTCTATGAATAAATTTTTTAAATTAATGTTACAAAATTTAGTAATTTTTTATTTATCGGGCCCACAACCGATTTTATTAAAATTTGGTATACGGGGGTTTTTTAGGGCGCTAATAACGAATCTGAAGTTAAATTTTGTCGGGAGCTTCTAGTTTTTAAGTTATAATACCCTATCGTACCTAACCTCAAAAACGCACAAACTTTCCTAAAATGCCTCCTTCTTGAACCTGGTCACAGCCAAACTAAATGATTTTTATGGTAGAACACCTTTTATTTTACAGAATAAACTTATTTTGCCGATTATTTACTCATCAGTTTTACTAAAAACGCCTTCAAAAATTTTATTTTTATATTTAAAAACAATCAACGAAATTACCTAGGGATTTTTAAAAAATAAGTTGGTGCAACTGAAAGACGCCATATTTAAAATTTAAATTGTTTTACCAGCATTAAATGTAAAAAAAATCAAAAATATTTTGTAGAGAGAAATTGAAAAATTCTATAAAAAGCTTTTAATCTAAGTTATTATAAGGATGCATAAGGACTCCTGTAGTTATATTGCACGGTCACAGCTTTGTTTTTGTATAATAAATATACAGAGTGTCCCAGAATATGTAGGCAATCTCTTGGAATCTAATAGAAAACCTAAAAATATTATGACAAGTTCCCATAAACTTTTTTCCTACGAGCCTCCCTTATGGAGATACAGGTACATAATGGACGCCCCTGGAAAGGTTTTTTTTTTAAATAACTTTTAAAATACTTAGCCTAATTTAATATTTTTTTACAATAAAAATTATGAGATAAGTCTTCTTAAAATGAACCCATTAAATCATATTTGGCTTATTTAGTTTCCCAGGGACGGACAGCTCTGGCCAATTACTTTTTTTTAACACCCTGTAGGATAAAGGCTCAACAATATTATTTTTGGATAGCTTTAACATTAAACTAAAAAAAGTAGTCTTGATTGACGTCAACAAAATTAATTGTTTGCGAGAAATAAAATATCTTGGTTGGCAATTTTTTTACATTATACAGGGTGTTTTTTAATTGTACGTCAATATTAAGAAAATCAATTTTTGGGTCCATTTTAAAAAGAAAAGTTTATATGAACGAATATTCCGAGTATATCCTTAACCTCTTAACTTTTGAGATACGTGGTGGTAAAATTTTCAAAAAATAAATAATTTATTATTAATATCTGTAATATCACTTTTGATATTTTAATGGAATTTGGCTTAAATGTACTATGATCAAGAAGCATTTTTGTAGTATACCACATTTTTTTAATTTCCACCAGTGGTGTTTGTACAGAATTTGACCTGCCTATTATAGCAAATAAAAAAATGTGGTACACTAAAAAATGCTTCTTGATTTGTTAAAACGTTTAGGACATACATTCATATGAGGTTTTCTTCAAAATGGCCCAAAAATTGCGTTTTAAATTGACTTACAATTAGAAAACACCCTGTATAATTTAAAAAAAAAATCCCAAACCCAAAATTTTATTTTCGTAAACAGTTGTTTTGTCGATAATCAAGACTTTTTTTTTTAGTTTAATGTTAAAGCTATAAAAATAATATTGTTGACCTTTATCATACGGGGTTTTAAAAATTGCTATTTTTGTCAGAAAATAAATGAGTTTATCTAAACTCCTTTTTTTACAAATTAAAATTTAAAAAAGAGGATTTTCAATTTTTCCAAAGTTATACCACGGTTAAAAAAATTCCAGATAGTTTTGTTAAATTTTTAGAAATAAAAATATTTCTCTTTTGGTGGTGTTTTTTGTTAAAAATAACGACTAAAGGAACTTGCAAATGAATGTATTCTAATAAATAATAAATTTTTTATGCTAAAATTATTTAGTTTGGTTGTGACCAGTTTCAAGAAGGAGGAATTTTAAAAAAGTTTGTGATTTTTTTGGAGTTAGGTCCGAGTGGGGCGTTAAAACCTAAAAACTCAAAGTGTCCGACAAAATTTGACTAAATATTGCAAAAACGGTTAATGCAATCATAGGCAAACTATATATTTTTGAAATCAGGAAAAAAATGTCTATTGTAATAGGTAAAAAAATATGGGCATTGCATTAAAAATAAGAAAGTTGATGTATTTTTCAACTTGTCGTTTATCATTGGCTTTTTTTAAAATCATTCAGATAAAACCAAAAACTCTTATATTTAATTTTTTAAATATTCCTAAAAAAAAATGTAGCCCCCCCTTTAAAATATAGCCAAAAACCTTATAGTAAATTCAAGCAAAGAAAAATACTACGAATAGATAGTTCATTTAAATGGGGGTTTTAATCAGTTGGGATATCAAAGATACCGTAAATGCGAATAAAATTTAGTCATTAACCCCGCCCCAGCAACGAGGTAGAAACCATGTGCGACATTGTCAATGTCTGTCGCTTGTACCTTTTGGAAACGAAGGGGAAAGCGGGGGTCGAATTGTGTTATTTCTAGTTGCGTTTCATCATGCCAATAGTAAAAAGGGCCCACCCGGGAACACTGTTTAACTTTGTTTTTCCCCCAAAACCCGATGGACATCGGCTCGCGTTAGCCAAAGTCCATTAGGGGTATCAAAAATATAGCATTGAATGGTTCATCTTATCCGTAGTAGTATTATCTTTGGTCACAAAATATATAGGTACCCATATATTTTGTGCTCTGGTTCAAGTATCTTTATTTACATCTACAATGAATTGGTAAAAAACAGAATGGCAAGTATAAGAGAAACTTTCAACTTGCTATTTTTACTAAATTTTTCACATTTTACACGTTTTTCAATTATCTTTTTCTTTAGGATTTTAATAGAAAAAAAAGCGGAATTATGAGGAAAATAAATAAGGCCCTGTATAGTCCACGTTGGATAATGACTGAAGTTTAGGTTGGAAGTAGGAATAAGATGTAACAGACTTATTAAAATACCTCCCGGAAAAGCCTTGTAACTCAAAACCCTTTTCACCAGTTTTAAATTTAATTTAAAAATTGTATTTATAATCCATAAAGTACTTTATAAAAAATTATAGTATTAAAAATGACCTTTTCTCTAAAATATAATTTCTAAAAATTGAGATCAAAATCGTAAGGATATTTAGTTCCCGGCTTAAATTTCTAATGAGAATTCATTAATTTACACAAAAACTCATTAAAAATGACTTTAGATCAACATAAAACAATTTAAAAATAAAAAATACCTAAAGATTTAATTGTATAAACATAAACATTTATTAATTAGCTATTTAGACCGTAATATTTTTTTACAAATAATAATTATTGGGGTACATAACTAATGGCTGTATTATACGAAGTAAATTAATAAAAAAACATGTAGTTTATGTATTTTAATACCCACTTAATCTTGTTCATTTAGTGACTTGTTGTAATTTTATTTACTCGGTAAACTTAAATCAAATTTACTTGGTATATATAGTGTTGTAAATGGAAATATTTTCACTGGAAAATAAAAGGCTTTTGATAACATAAGGTCTGCTCAAGGAAGTTTAAAGGTGTATGGAAGCCCAATACTGTAGAACAAAATTGTCCAGGCGTGCAGGGCAGCGTGAATTGGGGGGTTGGCCCCGCGGAGTTTGCGCAATGAATAGTTGGTCAAAGCCGGACTTCCATAATTCTTTGTTACTATCTATAAAGTTGACATCATCAAATTTCAAATTCAAGCATTCGCTTTTTTTTTTTTTTGCAAAAATCATTGATATTAAACGATACCACCATAGAATATTTAAAATTATTTTAATATTGGATTTTATATCATCTGATATAATAGGAAAGAAGCCTTCTATTTAATTGGTCGATTTTTTGTGGTTTTGTATTTTTCCCAAAAAATTTTGGTAAATAAATAAAAAAAGTTTTTTTAAATTTAAACATTGTATGATAGTTTTATGTACTTATCACCAATTTTGTAAAAAAAGGGCAAGATATGTAAATGAGTTTAATCTAATCCTAAGATTCTGGTTGAACATTAAAATATGACAATTTTTATAACTGCTTTTTAGGCATATACTTTTCACTAATAACAAACATTTATGAGACAGAATAACAGTGGTTAAAAATGTTTAGTAACCTTTGGTACCTAGGTATCCATTGTACCAGTATCCGTTAAATATTATGTGTCTACAGTATGTCGAGGTTAAAAAGTTGATAATGCAAGTTTAAGAAAACAAAAATCTAATTTCTTCTTAAACAAATACAGAAAAAGCAAAAAGGAACTTTAGAATAAAACTGTACTTTCTTTCAATCAATTAGAGGGACCTGTATATATTAAAATTTGCCTCGTCTGTCCAGTAATTAATAATTTTGATCCTTTAAAAGAATGTACTAAATTATTAAATAAAATAAAAGTACCTAAATGTTAACCTTATTTCTTTTTAATAATCCACAGAAATACACAAACATTGTGGAAATCATCTAAAAGATAGTTAAGATTGCCTTCCTTTCTCGCTACTGTTTCCTATGAAATTTTCATTATTTTATTATTCATAATTAATTGATATATTATTATTTTTCGGTTACCTAACGTTACGTCTCATAAGAAGCACCTAATTTAAAATAAGAAATATTACCTAAAGTAAAAATGCCGGGTATGTTACCCCTTGGGGTTTTCAAGACAAAACCATACAACCTCTAATCATTTTGTTAGATATTATAAGTAACAAACAATAAACACAAAATTATAGTCACAATATAATAAAACTAATCACTAAAATAAGAAGGTTTTTTTTAATCCAAAAAATTCTGCAACCAAAATATAGGTACTCACACAAAGCAAAACAATCGGAGCAAAGGGCACAAACCACAACGAAAATGACGAATGATGATACGACGACGGTTGACGATACAGCGCGGATATAGTTTCATACGCACTGCGCGCCCTTGCACCCAAAAAACCCTTTGACAACCTAAGACCATTACGGCTCTCATAAAGTATAAGTGTTTAACTCACACTGATTTATCAGTGTGTAATGGAACACATTAAATTATTTCGTGGAATTTTGTTTTTGCGCAGAATCGGCGGAGCCAACTCTGACAGTTATTTTCGTACTGGGGTGGACATTTTTTGATCGAATGGGCCATAGCATTGGGCTTCCATGCACCTTTAAACTTCTTTGGGTCTGCTGTCAGTGTTGGAGCTGGAATATATGAACAGAGGCAGAGGGTAGAGTTTTCCTTTAGCCTGGGCACTCTCGCTACCATATTTCAAGCGGAGGTATTTGCTATTTAGATGTGTGTTAGATCGCTGGTTGATCGGTACTGCACACGTAAGACAATTAAAATATTCTCCGATAGTCAAGCAGCTCTTAAGTCGGTGCAATTCGAAAACCGTCTGGAATTGCAAGGATGCGCTGACCAAACTGGGTCAAAACAATAAGGTTACACTACTGTGGATACCTGGACACACCGGCCTAGAGGGTAATAAATCCGCAGACCTCCTTGCCAAAAGGGGGGCGGAGACAAAATTCATAGGGCCGGAACCGGTCATCGGTATATCTTATGGAACGGCCAAGCAGTTCATACCAGCTTGGACACAAAGAGAAAATCTTCGGTACTGGCATGGACTTCCTGGTCTCAAACACTTGAAGGCCTTTATAGGCCCCCCGAACCAACAATGTACTGTCAAACTACTGGAGCAATCAAGGGTACACCTTAAAACTCCAGTTGGACTGTACACGGGACACTGCAGATTACAATACCACATGTACAAGATCGGCCTAGCGGAAGACGCCGAATGCCGCATGTGCATGGAGGGGGGGAAAACGGCAGAACACATACGTGTTCGTGCCCAGCAATGGCACGACTAAATTAGCAATCCCGCCAATGACACCTTGTTGCCGGGGGAGGGAAAAAATTTTTCCCAACAGGATCATCAGATTTATTAGGAGTCTGGACCTGGTGGGAGAAATATAAAAAGGTGTGAGCCACAATAGACCGATCGGTCGCGGTGGAAGGGTGTTTTACCCTAGGAAGTTTAAAGGTGTATGGAAACCCAATGCTATGGCTCATTTGATCAAAAAATGTCCAGCCCAGTGTGAAAATAACTGCCAGAGTTGGCCCCGCCGATTCTGTGCAATAACCAAATTCCACGAAATAATTTAATGTGTTGCCTACTTACACACGGATAAATCAGTGTGAAGTTAGCCAACACATTATAATTTTATGAGAGCCGGTGTATCGTTTTTTGGATTGATCAAAACCTTCTTAATTTAGTGATTTTTAAATTGTGACTATAATTTTGACTAGGGGTGGTATGGTTTTTTCTTGCAAATTACAACATACCCGTCTTTTTAACTTTAGGTAAGTATTTCTTATATTTAAATTAGGTGCTTCTTATAAGACGTAACGTTAGGTAACCGAATAAATAATAATTATCAATTTGAATAATAGAAATGAAAATTATAGGAAATATTAGTGAGAAAGGTAAGGCAACTTTTTTAGATGTTTTCCCCCAAATTTTTGGTATTTGGGGTTTTTGAAATAAGGTTTTTTAGGTTTTTTATTTCATTTAATAATTTAGTACATTTTAAAAAGGGATCAAAATTTTGTTACTGGGCAACCAGGAAAATTTTTAAAATTATACAGGCCCCTTAATTGAATGAAAGGAATAAATTTTTGGGAGGTTTTTTTGGGGCGCTGATTACAAATCAAAAAAAAAATCGGCAATTTTTTTTTTGAGATATTCATCTCAAAATTGAAAATCAAACTAACCTTATTTTTTCCTCCTTTTTTTGCACAAAATTTTGATTTTTACATAAATTGGCACACAATATTTCACAAACACCTTTTAAAAATTTTTTTATGTTTATTTTACCCCTTTTTTTTACACTTTTATTTTTTAAGCAAATATGGCTGCTGCCTTTAAACTTAAAAGTTCGAAATTTTAAGGGAAAAAAAGTGTAAAATAAAAAAAATACAATTTTTTAAAAAGGTTTTATAAATATCGTGTCCACTTTAGTTAAAAATCAAAAATTTTTACAAAAAGAAGGGGAAATATAGTAAAAATGAGGTTAGTTTTTTTCAACTTTATAAAAGGATCTGAAACGAAACGTTCCCAAAAAATTTTTTTTTTCAGATTTGTAATCAAAAAAACCCCCATACCAAATTTGATCAAAATCGGAGGAGGCAACTTTCAAGACAATACCATTTGTTTAAAAATAAATTAGATTTTGGTTTTTTAATCTTGCATTATCAACTTTTAAGCTGGGCATACTGTACACACAAAATATTTAACGGATACTGTTACAATGGATACCCCGGTACCAAAGGTTACTAAACATTTTTAACCACTGTTATTCTGTCTCATGAATGTTTGTTATTAAAAAATATATGCCAAAAAAGCAGTTATAAAAATTTTATTTTTTAATGTACAACCAGAATCTTAGATTAGATTAAACTAAAAATTTGGGTGATAAGTAAAATACTATATACAATGTTTGAAATTTTTTTAAAAAAATCTTTTTTTTATTTTTTAAAAAAATTTTTTGGAAAAAATCAAAATTTTCAAAAATATCAATTTAAATAAAAGGCAGTATCTTCGGGGGCCATCTATTCTTTTCATATTATATCAGATGATATAAAAACCAATATTACACAATAATTTTAAATATTCTATAGTAGTACCCTTTAATAACCAACAATTTTTGGAAAAAATAAAAAAAAAAAAAGTGAATGTTAAATTTGACATTTGATGATGTCAATTTTATAGATAGTAACAAGAATTAAAATCCGGCCCCGATACTATTCTCCCCAAAAACCCCTATTCCCGCTGCCCTGCACGCCGAAATTTTGTTCTACGGTATTCGGCTTCCATACCCTTTAAACTTCCTTGGTTTTACCCCACTCACTTTAAATATACCTACCTACCTAGGGTCTACTGAGTTCCAATAAGACACTAATATTCTTATGGAGATTTAATATGGCGAAACGGCTACCTTAATATTTTGATCGGAACAAATTTGTACGTTTCTATAAAATTGACTTTTTACAACTAAATAAAAAAATAGCTTCTGACGCAATCAGTGAAATAAAAATTACAAATGGTGTTTATTTAGCTAAAGATAAAATAATAAATTAAACTAGGTCTATCAGATTTATACTTAAAGTCAAGAAAATAAAAGAATGTTAAATATCCGGTTAGTTACCACCAGACTAATGTGAAATTTAAACGCGAGTTTAACTAAATACGGGCATATATATTTTATTCTTAATACCCGTGTTCCTCAATCGTACATGTTTACCATTGAAACGGGTATTGTTTACCCATGGTAACATTTGCTATTAAAATTAAAAGGCCGTGAAATGCCTGCTTAAGTTATTTTTATTTAAATGTCGACAAAAGAAATTTAAATTTCTTGAATTGCATGAATAATTAGCCATTAATTACGAAATAATTCATTTAAAAATACTCTATGACGTAATATATTAAAGCATAGGCGACAGTCATTTATCTGCTTACGGGATACAAATTATTTTTAATAATATGTTAAAAAAATTATCGCGATTGGGTTGCCTACAAAAATTATGATCAGGTTACGGCAAGGAAGTTTAAAGGTGTATGGAAGCCCAATGCTATGGCCCATTCGATCAAAAAATGTCCAGCCCAGTATGAAAATAACTGTCTGAGTTGGCCCCGCCGATTCTGCGCAATAACAAAATTCCACGAAATAATTTAATGTGTTGCCTACTTACACACTGATAAATCGGTGTGAAGTTAGCCAACACATTATAATTTTTTGAGAGCCGGAGTACCGTTTTTTGGATTGATGAAAACTTTCTTATTTTAGTGATTAGTGTTTATTAAAATGTAACTATAATTTTGTGTTTATTGTTTGTTACTTATAATATCGTAACAAAATGACTAAATGTTGTATGGTTGCAAATCCAAGGGTAACATACCCGTCTTTTTAACTTTAGGTAAGTATTTTTTATATTTAAATTAGGTGCTTCTTATAAGACGTAACGTTAGGTAACCGAATAAAAATAATATATCAATTATGAATAATAAAAAAAGAAAATTTCATAGGAAATATTAGTGAGAAAAGTAAGGCAATCTTAACTATCTTTAGATGATTTCACAATGTTTGTGTATTTCTGTGGATTATTAAAAAGAAATAAGGTTTACATTTAGGCACTTTTATTTCATTTAATAATTTAGTACACTCTTTTAAAGGATCAAAATTATTAATTACTGGACAGACCAGGCAAATTTTAATATATACAGGTCCCTCTAATTGAATGAAAGAAAGTACAATTTTAGTACGGTTTTTTGGAGCGCTGATTGCAAATCTAAAAAAAAAATCGGCAATGTTTCGTTTTCGAGATATTCATCATCAAAATTGAAAATCAAACTAACCTTATTTACACTATTCCTCCTTCTTTTTGTACAAAATTCTTGATTTTTACACTAAATTGGCACACAATAATTCACAAACACCTTTTAAAAACTTTTTTTTATGTTTATTTTACACCTTTTTTACACTTTTATTTTTTAAGCAAATATGGCTGCTGCCTTTGAACTTAAAAGTTCGCAATTTAATGGAAAAAGATGTAAAATAAATAAAAATACAAGGTTTTAAAAGATGTTTATAAAATATCGTGTGCCACTTTAGTGTAAAAATCAAGAATTGTGTACAAAAAGAAGGGAGAATATAGTAAAAATGAGGTTACTTTAATTTTCAACTTTGATGATGAAGATCTCGGAAACGAAACGTTGCCGAAAAGATATTTTTTCAGATTCGTAATCAGCGCGCCAAAAAACCACTGTATACCAAATTTGATCAAAATCGGAGAGGAGGCAACTTTCGAGACAATACCATTTGTTTAAAAATAAATTAGATTTTTGGTTTCTTAAGCTCGACATACTGTACACACATAATATTTAACGGATACTGTTACAATGGATACTCAGGTACCAAAGACTACTAAACATTTTTAACCACTGTTATTCTATCTCATGAATGTTTGTTATTAGTGAAAAGTATATGCCTAAAGCAGTTATAAAAATTTTCACTTTTTAATGTACAACCAGAATCTTAGGATTAAATTAAACTTATTTACACTATCTTGCGCTTCTTTTATCACAAAATTAGTGATAAGTACATAATACTATCATACAATGTTTAAAATTTATTTTAAAAAATCGTGTTTTTATTTATTTACAAAGATTTTTGGTAAAAATACAAAACTTCCAAAAATATCGACCATTTAAATAGAAGGCAGTAAAGTGGCGCCATCTATTATTTCCGTATTATATCAGATGATATAAAATCTAATATTACACAATAATTTTAAATATTCTATGGTAGTATCCTTTAATAACCAACAATTTTGTGCAAAAAATAAAAAAAAAACAGTGAATGTTGAAATTAGACATTTGATGATGTCAATTTTATAGATAGTAACAAAGAATTATGGAAATCCGGCCCTGACCTACTATTCATTGCGCAAATTCCGCGGGGCCAACAACCCTATTCCCGGTGCCCTGCACGCCTGGACAATTTTGTTCTACAGTATTGGGCTTCCATACATCTTTAAACTTCCTTGGGTTACGGTTCTTGAAAAAAAAAAATAGAAACATTTTTGGTACTCCCTTATGATGTCAATTCTTATTTCGTATTTTACATGACAGCCCTAATATACGACTAATTTTGTTTTAAATTTTATAAATACGACCAAGGGCGTAGATAATATTTTTTCCTGGGAGGGGTAATTTTAGTATCGGAAAAAACAACTCTGAACACAAACCTGACAAAATGTGTTACATAAACTGTTATTTGCTGAAAAATAATCCTGTTGTTATCAAGTCAAAATCATAGTCAAAGTATTTATTGGTGCTATGTACATTTATAATGTTTGCACACATTTTTCATAAACTTAAACAGAAAAAATTGTTTGTAGCACGCATCCAAAATAGGTTCTTAGCACTCATTTGCTATTCCGAACTCAGCTGACGCCTCATGCGGACACAACAAATTCGTCCTGAAAACCTCATCATTTTAGCCATATAGCTATATAATAATAATAATAATCATTTTTCTTATATCTTTGCCTTTCTTTAGTTTTTAGTATCTTATTTTTTCTGCCAATAAAATTGCAATTGTTAACAAAGAACGAAAAAAATTAAAGCCATTTTGATTTTTGATTATAAATCAAAAACCACAAAAGATATCAGAGATTGCAAAAAAAGATCCTTGAGGAGAACAAAATTTCCAATAAAAAAAAGTCTAAACTCCCAGATTTTTATCTCCATTATTTATAATTTTAATTTAACACTAAAAATGGGTCTCCGCGCGACATTTTTGGATGCGTGCTCGGCGTCAAAACCAAGTACATCACATTAAATAATTTTTTTTAGGGTATTAACTATAACTTGAAATTTTTAAAAAATTAGGGTGTTATAAGAACACTTGAAATAATTTATTACCGCTGAAAATTTAACCTAAAGTTAATTTTTCAACAAGTTAGAAAAATTAACAAAACTTTTTCGAGCTTTCGTCCTCATTGTGCATAAAAAAAAAATGCTTAAATAATTGTTGTATAAATTTTTCGCGCCGTGGAGCCCTTCTTATATACATACATCACAAGATCACGCCATAAAGGTTTATCAAATTTTAATCCTTTGTTTATAATAATTTTATAACTTTGACAATATTACTCTGATTTTTTATTTTTTGTCAAAGCTATTAAATTATTATAAACAAAGGATTAATTTTTTTTAACTTTTATGGCGTTATCTTGTTAAGTATGTTTAAAAGAAGGGCTTTACGAAGCGAAAAATATAAACGACAATTATTTGAGCATTTTGTTTTAATGTAACGAGGACGATAGTCCGATACAAGTTTGTTAATTAACAATTGTCTAACTTTTTGAAAAACTAACTTAAAGTTTAATTTTTAACGGTAATAAATTCTCTAAAGTGTTCTAAATACACCAATATTTTTTTTTAAAAATTCAATTTATATTAAATACCCTACAAAAATTATTTAGTGTGACGTACTCGAGGGCGCAACCAAAAATCTCGCACGAAGGCCCTTTTTCAGCGTTAAATTAAAATTATAAATAATGGAAACAAAACTTCGGGACTTTTTTATCTTGAATTTCCTCCTCTTTAAAGATCTTTTTTGCAATTTCCGCCATCTCTTATGGTTTTTGAGTTATCATGGTTTTTTGTTAATAACAATTGCAATTTTTATGGGCGCAAAAAAATTCTTAAAACGCCTTCTCAGATTTGCATTCCATGTCGAATGAGCTATCGCTCATATTTTTTGAAGCCTCCTAACAATTTTTTGCAGGAAACACACTATTTGACTATACTAATATCTTTAACATCTTTTTTGTATTAGTATGCTTTACTGGTTAAAAAAGGATAAGTTTGGTAGATGGCCCCAGAGTCGTTTAAATCTTACTTTGATTTTACAAGAGTTTGATTTATTCTCTCGGTGATCCTTCATTAGTCCTGTCTTGGCTTACAGCGAATGTGATCTTTCCGAATAAGGGTGAAACATGTAGGCGCCTTAGCCACACCCGGTCCCGAGGATAGCTTTATCATTCATAAAGATGCTAGAATTTTTTAAACTTTAAAATGAAGAAAAATTAGACTAGACCGATTTTATGCAAGCAACTCTTTACCTTTAGATTTGCAAAAAATTATCTTTATTTAAGTACAAAAAAAACTATTTGGTAAGCACAATCAGATTTTTCAAGCAAATTAAAATATACACTGACCTGTCAATACATGGTAACCCAATAGTTTAATGACCAAAAAAAGTAAGGCGAACCAACGTTTCCATACTCTTTAGGCATTATACAGGGTATCCCGGAATATGTGGGCAATCACTTGGAATCTAATAGAAAACCTAAAAATAATATGACAAGTTGCAATAAACTTTTTTCCTATGACCCTCCCCTAACGGAGATATAGGTACATAGCGGACGCCCCTGAAAATCGTTTTTGTTTAAATAACCTTTAAAATACTAGGCGTAATTTGTTATTTTTTTAATATGATGGCTATCAGATAAGTCTGCTTAAAATGAACCCATTAAACCATATTTGGCTTATTTAGTTTGCCAGGGACGGCCTACCTCTGACACAATAATACCATTTTTTTCTTAACACCCTGTATGATAAAGGCGTAACAATATTGTTTTTGGATAGCTTTAACTTTAAACTAGGAAAAGCTATTCTTAATTGATATCGATAAAATTAACTGTTTACGAGAAATAAATTATCATTTTTGGTATTTTTTTCCATTATACAGGGTATTTTCTAATTGTACGTCAATATTTAGGAAAGCAATTTTTGGGTCCATTTTAAGAAGAAAATATCATATGAACGTATGTCCTAAACGTCTTAAATTTTTTGATACAGGGTGATAGAATTTTCAAAAATAAATAATTTATTATTAATATCTGTAATACCACTTTACATATTTTAATGAAATTTGGCATAAATGGACTATGGATCAAGAAGCATTTTTTAGTGTACCACATTTTTTTTAAATTTTGAATCTGCCTATTTTGGCAAATGGTACACTAAAAATGCTTCTTGATACGTAGGACATGTATGCCAAATTTCATTAAAATATCTAAATTGGTATTACAGGTATTAAGATAAATGATTATTTTTAAAACACTTTACCTTACTGGATGTCAATAAAATTTACCTTTTTTTTAGTTTAAGGTTAAAGCTATCCAAAAATTATATTTTTAAGTCTTTATCAAATAGGGTGTTAAAAAATTGCTATTATTGTGTCAGAGCTAGTCCGTCCCTGGCAAACTAAAGAAGCCCAATATGATTTATTGGATTTATTTTAGGAATACTTATCTAGTTACTATTATATAAAAAAATATATATAAAATTACGCCTAGTATTTTAAGAGTTGTTTAAACAAAAACTATTTCCAGGGTCGTTCGTTATGTACCTGTAACACCTTAGGGAAGGCACGTAGGAAAAAAGTTTATGGGAACTTGTCATAATAGTTTTAGATTTTCTATTAGATTCTGAGATATTGCCCACATATTCTGGGACACCCTGTATACTTAAATGCATTTTTTTATAAACAAATGTGTAAACGTATTAAAAAAAGTGACTATGGTTATTACAATTTATCATAGCTTTGACCATTATTTTTTAGGCAAATTATTGTCCATACTTTCATCTGTTCAGTTTTTTTAAAATCCATGTTCATATATTAGCCACTACATAAACCAATATCACAACATATTTTTTCACGTATAATAGATCTTACCTTGTATTTTATGTATTATTCCACAAGAAATATGACGATCTAAAGCCTGCAATTCCACGTGGAATCACGGAAATGAAGGAAATGGAAAAGAGCTCATTGACTTGGTAACGAAGGCTTATATTTCAAATGGAAACAGCGGCATCGCATTTTGTAATAATCCTGCCATCCTGCAGAGCCGTGGATCTCCTTTGTTCTATTTTCGAGCTAAAATCAAGGGAATTTATGTTTTTAAAACAATTTTTGCTTTTTATTGGAAAAAATCGTCGTGTAAGCAAAAATTACACAGCAACGCCAGATTATTGTGTATTATTAGAATAATTAAAAATCTATTGTTGCGTTTTTTTAAACATGACAAATTTGATATGCCCAAAATGACATTAAGTCTAGAAAACAAACCATTTTGCCTAGCAATTTTTTTAAAATGCATAGAACGGCTTGAAATTTTGAGAGTAGGAAGGGCGCCATTACCTTGGGATTGGTTGGCAAACCATCTCGGGGGTAGAAATGATTTTTTAGATTTTGATCACAGAAATCAATAGAAAAATTAGTTTTAAGCAAAAAATCATCTATGCATTTTTTTTGTAAAATGCATACTTTTTGAGATATTCACGATCGAAAGTTGGAGTTTTTCGCTGATAAAATCAACGTTTTTAATCGGTTTTTTGCAAATAACTCAATAAGTATGCATTTTATCAAAACAACTTAATAAAAAAATTAGTGTTAAAAAAAAAATAAAATTTTTTTTTTTAAATTGCTGTGGGCCAAAAAAAAACGTTGTGGTTTGTTAAAGATAACTTTATTCATCAAAAAAAAATTTCAGTTTTAAAGGCAAAAAACCCAAAATCATATGTTTCGAGGGAAAACCAATAAAAACTTTTTTTTAAGCTTTTTCAAAAGGGCCCTTTTTTTTTTAAAAAAAAATAAAAGGTATGTATCATAAAAATTGAGTGAGTTATAATTAAAATAAGGTTAGACCAAAATTTTTTGAGTGCAAAAATCTTCAAAAACAACTCCCTAACTAGCACCCTTATCAAAATAAGTCATAGCCCTTTATAAATACCCTTTGTCTATGTTTAAAAATACATTCTAAAATTTTAACCGACTTAAATTGCCTAATTTAAAAAAAAAATGGAGCCGCAAGTAAAATAAAATTCAAAATTTTAATAAAAAAATTTCCTTTTCTAAAAAAAACGAAAATCAAAGGGGGGATACGTAAAAAATTTCTAGGATATAAATTGCTATTTTGAATTACAAAAAAAAAAAAATAAAAATTATTAATTATTTAATATTATATATATAATAATAAATAAAAATATATTTTATTAAATATAATATTTTAAAAAAAATTATTTTTAAAATAATTTTTTAAATAATTTTTTAAAATTTAATTTATTAAATTTTATAATTAATATATTTTTATTATTTATTTTATAATTTAATTAAGTTGGGTTTGGGGACCCCAACATAAAAATAGAATCGGGGTAAAAGGGGTTCCCCTTAAAAATGCCCCGGGGTTCCGGACCCTCCGGAAAACTTCCGAAAAAAAAAAATTTTGCGACGTTTTTTTTTTTCACTTATTTTAAAAGAAATATGGAAAAAAAAAATGACACCTTTTAGGCCACTTTTTAAACCTATAAAAAGCTTTGAGAGTTTTGTACACGTTTCGTTTTTGTTTCCTCTCCTTTTTTTTTTAAAAGGCCCAAAA
>JAHBCN010019589.1:0-15863 GCA_019359885.1 Listronotus oregonensis
GAATAACGAGTTTGGAGCGATTTTTAGGCACGCTGCCATTTCTTCCCCAATTCACCCCCGCACACCCCCACAAAGCCACCCCCGAGCACACCCGGGTATCGAGTTCGGCAGCTCCGAAATCCCCCCGAGTAACGATTTCCGAGCGATTGGTGCAAGTAATGATGCAATTGGAAAATGCATTTTCCGGCCCAGAAGGCATTTTTCAAAAAATGGATGAACCAGACTTCCTAGAGTCACAACGCAAAAAACCGCATCTCGATATCTGCTGGCTCAAAATATTTCCGCTATTCCGGCGAATTTGATTTAAATGCCCTGGACTATTGGCAACTACTCCCAAGATAAAGGCGCCCTTCGGCATGATATAGATTTTGATCCTTGGACTATTTCCTACCTACTGTCAAAATTTCAAGTCATTCTAAGCATTTTGAAAAAAATGTGAGGCAAAATGGTTTGTTTCCTGGACTATATAAAGTTGTCCACGTTCACTTTCTCCATGCTGTAAATCTACTATGGCATCCCAAACGTCAACGTTCGAAATCCTGGTTAAAAAGGTAAACCCCAAAAGGGCGTGATTTAATTAATTCTTTTGGGATATATACTTTATATTACTGTTGTTTAGTAATATTACATTTAACCATTATTTATCAATTTGACATACTTTCAGGCATAACTAAAAGTTGTAGCAGCCTGCAAACCTTCCCTTTATTTGCATGAAAAGGGTTTGACTGAGTGTTTTACACAGTTTCCGGTTACAATTTTGTTAATTAATGACTTTCCACGGCAACGTATCACATTTTAAATGCTAAAGTGCAAATACATTTTTTGTTGTACAGTTTCTGAAAGCTTGGTGTTTATAATTATATACGAGGTTGTTATTTAGGTATTCCTTTACTGAAAATATGTAAGATTATTGTTAAAAGTTGTTGGATTACAACAAATACAGAAATATTTCCAATTTTTATTTTTTTCAATAATAGTATACAGACCTTTAATCAATAAGTTACAGGGAAAATATTTTTAATAAAAAATATAAGGTATTTTAAAATTATATTACCTGCGAAAAATTACAAATTTTTCCAAAAATATGACATCTTTCAAAGAGTACTTACGTTTTATACCGACCACATTTATTTCTGGTCAGTCATGGTTAGTTTTGGTAAGTCATTGTTAATTCTGGTTAGTTAGCTCTGGTTAATATTTATTGACTAAAAATTGCCCTACAATAATCTGATAATTAAACCAACTAAAATATTTTGCTTTCCCTAAAAGAATGTAGTCGGTTTAATACGAAAGCACCTTTCAAAGTATAGGCTTTATCTAAAATATGGCATTTGTCAAAATTATGACTTCAGTCAAAATTAAATCTACGTAAAATACCATGCCCATTAAGACAGATGACTTATTATCAATGGTTTCCGTCAAAAATTGTATTTAAGGTAAACGTACCCTATGCCGGCCTAGTACATTATGCCGCGGTATTGTGATTTTTTTCGCAAAAAAAGAAAACAGTAGTAGTGTATTTTTTTTTAATAAAACCGAATGAGAAACGTAATTCTTTACGCTTCAGCACCAGCACGCCAATGGACGTATCACCAACCCAATTCAACGTTTATGATTACACAGATTCTAAAAAAGTGAAAAATTTCTCCTTGACAAATTTTTGTTAAATTTAATTAAATTTTGTTGAATTCTCAAAGCAAGAAAAAAGATTAGAAATTTCTTTTTTACTTGACACTGGTGGCCGTAATTAATTTGTCAAGAGGTTAAAAAGATTTCAACATAACTAATTATTTAAGACAATATAACCTGTTCACAACTTTATCAAAGCTTAATTTTACTAACAAAAATGTGAGGGAAAAGTTACAAAATTTGTTTAAAAAATCGAAAAAAAAATTACTTGAATTAATCAAGAAATATATTTAAATTTTACTAGACACCCGTACACGTCTTCCGGAGTTTATGAGGCGTAAATCTATCGACTATACGACACAATTAGAGATTAATTTTTATTACTATAAAAATTAGAAAGTTTAAAGTGAAATATAGAAATAATTTACATTTATTTTTAGAACACCAGGTATCACTTGCCACTTACTCTCTTACAAATCCATACACTATTTGCCTTTTTTTGCAACATTTCTACTTAAAGGCCTGTCCTGTACTGGTCCTTTTATTTACTTTAATTACACATTACCTTTTAACTTTGCATAGAATATTTCAATCTAACATTGACACCAAGAAACATTTAATTTAGCTCTAGTAGCTGAAAAATACGCACATTTTTATACAAACAATTGCAAACAGTTTTAATTGTTTACTATAATAAATGTGCTAATCAAATCCCTTGGACTAACACGAAGAAAGTAGTATAAATTACTTACATGGAAAACTGACATTTTCATTGATTATTTAGGTTTTTCAGGGGATTTTCCAAAAAATACGAAAGAAATTTCCAATTAGAACCAGCCCCCGAGCTCACATGTAATTGTACTGCCTATCCCCGGTCTTCCGACGCACGAAACTTGCCATCCGACCCCTTCTCTTTTTTTATTTATTGCTCTTGTTTTCTGGCGGGCGAAATCTCGAGACTTTATTGGCTACGCTATGTCAACACAAGTTTACGAAATCACGCCGACGCAATGGTACTTTGTTTGCTTAGTCATTTTAAGATCAGAAATTTACTGTTTAAATTAAGGTTTTTATTATTTTATAAATATTTAGAAGGAATCTTTGCACACTTGTGGCTACAGAAAAAAAACTTTCAGGTTGCAAGATGTGTTTCTGCAACAAATACATCATTAAATATACATAATTGTTCAAAAAGCCGTTTCAAGCTTCCGAATGCATAAGTCGCAACCGCACTGCAGTTCCGTATAGTTCTGTTGTCGGTAAGCCTATGTGACGTTGCAATTTTCATAAGGATTCATCGTGATAGAGGTAAGTTTATTTAATTTAAATTTGTAAAAATATTGATAAGTAATCATTAACAGAACTTTTTATAGCTATTTCGAGTTTATATTTTAAGAGAAGTGGTCGATTTTATTACTGCCGCCATTATGTTCGCAGATCTAAGGCGGTAAACGTAATTGGGTGTATATGCAGCAATAAGGGAAATCGGTCCTAAATGTTTTGTTTTTTATTTCTAACTAAGATTAAATTTAATGTAAATATGTTTACTTATGTCCGCAGATTATTGTCATGTAATTACAGCTTTTTTTAAAATTTTAACTCTTATATAATTATTATATTACGTAATCATTTCAGATTTAATATCTGAAATGATTACGTTTTATGTTATACTTACGAATTAATGGAGTATGCCATCAAAAACAAAAAATATTTTTTTAAAAAGTTAAAAAAAAACTTATTTATATCGATGTTGGGAATATAATTGTTATATTACCTTCCAACCTATTTAGAAATTTTATTAAAATATTTATTTCAAACCATTTTTCTGACTCCGGTGCGAGTTTTTTTCTTATGTCCTTTATTATGGTGTACCCGGAGTATAAAAATAGGAAAAAAAAGAGGGACATTAGATTCTTCTTTGTTTGGCAAATAATAAAAATTAAGCAGGTGGTTCCATTACATTTTTACGTACTATAACAGTACGTTTTGTAGATTCGTACTGTTACAGGGCTGTATTATTTAAAATCTGTTTTGTCTGTTAAATTTTAGAAATTTAACAGATGATACAGAATATATGATTTCTGTTTTGTATCGTACGAAAATCTTAAAAAAACATATTAATAAAACATAGATTCACCATAAGTTACGCTAATTTACTAATTACATTTCCTATGGCTCAAATAAAATATAGCCAATGTTACTTTTAAATTATGTAGCTTTTTATTGGTAAAAAAAAAATTATAAAAGTGGTTTCAGGGTTTATCAATTACAAACAAAAAATATTTTTTCTTTATAATATTAATATGGAAATGGGTACCCACCTATATCAGTAAATATTTATGGTGAGAATGCTTTTATTTTGATTTTTTTTAATTTTTTAAGAAAAAGAATGGCTTCAACAAAAATATACGCCCAGAACCTTTTAAAGTGCTTCAGCAGAAATTCATGATAGTAGTACGCTCCAATTGCTGTAACTACTGCTTGACGAATAACACTGATGATTGTTTTTACCGAAAGCGCTTTGCTAGGATATTAATTTTAATAACATTTTTCAAGAAATACAAAGTTTTTTCATTTCCTACATTTCTACGTGCACACGACTACAATCAATTTTCATTATCAAGTATCAATTTAATAAAAACTTTTTGGTGCACTTATTGCAGACAAAGGTCGAAAAAAACGCTAAAACTGACCATTTTTAAAAAATTTAAAAGATGATGGTTTCTTGCTAAATTTAAGGTTCAAAAACAGCTTTTATTTTGCTCATAAACTAAGCTATTCAATTTGAGAAAAATCAGTGACAAATATGGTAAACATTTTCATTAAGAGTTAAAAACGTTTGCAAAGCATTATAAGGATTTCTGGATCCAAAATGTCTTAAAAGATTATTGTTCGTATTCTCTCTTAAATAGATAGGTAAAAGTTTTCAAAAAATGTAAAATAAATACATTATTTTACAAAAATTTAATTTTTAATATAGATATTTGGTATAAGTTCATTAAAATTATTATAATTTTTATTATGTGGAAAAAATAAAGAAACAAGTTACGATTCCTATTTAACATAAAATCTGAAAATATTGCAATAAAATTTTAACTAATTGTAATTCAAAAGTCCTTTTAAAACATATAAAACTTTCGTGGGTCTTCCCTGTTTAAGGAAGTATTATACTATTTAAATACATATGTCTGTCACGTAGCCACTTACCGCCAAAGCCCAGAAATGAAGTTTAGGGCTTTAATTTCTGCTTTAGATTTGCATATTTTACATCTACAGTTTTATGACATTTTGGCAGTTAATTCGTTTAAATATTTATATCTTCGTTATTGAGCCTACCAGAAAAAGAAGCTTTAACTTGTGAGAAGTAAACTTATTTTTGCATGTTAAACATCATTTTTCTGAACCTAATTTATAAACAACATACATAAAATATGCATAACATGGGCTAGGAAGATAAGTGACTCCTTACTTGGGTTCTGACTATTTTCAATATGTCATGGATATTTATCTAAAGATGTATATAAGAACAAAAGCTTTTATTTATATTAAAAGTATTTGGCAGTCAATTCAATTGTTTTTCGATGTAAATGTTTTCTTACACTGGCTTTGCACTGACGACAGTGTAAAGACCACATACAGATTCATATTCGTTTGTGGCGTTGCCACACGTGTGTTTTCAAAGGAGTGTTACGCGGCAAGCTAAACTCGTCAGCTTATTAAATTTTGGTCGCCTTAACAATAGGAAATTTAAACTTAAAAGGTATTTTTAAATAAAAAACTGTTTACTTACTCACATAAATGATAGAACCAATAGTAATAATATATTTTAACCATGTTAAATACTCTTGTTTACACTGATACTGTTTGCATTAAAACTTTTTTAATATTAAATTTGTAGAGGTTCGTAACGAAAGTTAACCTATAGTAAAAGACTGATTTCTTTCTAAAACATTATTTTGTACTTTTAAGCCATGTTTTAACAAAAGGTTTTCATAAAAAAACTGTAAAGGTAATTATTACTTTTTATATTTTTAAAATTGCTCTATTAGGTTATTTTGCTAAAATATCGATAATAATGCCTTAAATATACTTTTTCCCAAAAGAAAAACCGTAACTTTTAGTTTTTAAATTAAATTATTTATTTAACATCATACGCCCTCTTTTAAAAGAAAATTTTCATATTTGAACACTAAGAGCCTAATTTCACGTAACAAGGAATTATTAAAATACCTTTGGCAGTATACATTAGTCTATGACACCGCTCATTACAGGCCCTATGTTGTTCAAATATCAGAAGGAATATTTTCTATATTTTAAATTACGGTTTTTTGACAAGAAATAATAAGTTTTTATAAATAATTTATGTGTTTCGCAAAACTTACTAAATACATTTTAAAAATAATAAAAAATAGGATTGATGGACGCCGAGTTCACAACAGCAACGATCTGATGGATTACAGTCGCACGCCTTATTCCTCTAGACTATTCGGTCTTACATGATTTATTTATAAGTATATTAAACTTTCTTTAAAAATATTTACGGCCGCATATATATGAGTATAATTCTGTAAAATACCTTTTATTATTAAAAATGTATAAATTAAAGAAAAACAGTCGTTTAAGCACATCATTTATACATAAAAAAGCTTTGATATTTTTAAATTAAAAAATAAAAATATTATAAGCAAATATTCATTCTTATAAGGTACAGGTATCTTCTTACCATTCTTGTCATTAAACCCTTATCAAACTTATTTTTAGGAATACTTATCACTTTATAGAAAAGCTTGTAAACCTTACTTTCTTTTACACGACAAGCGTTTGGGGTGGATGTTTTAGCTATTTTTGAAAACCATTACAATAATTAGTTGGCTTGATATCGTTTTACCTACATTTACAAACAAGTTTGCGGGATTAATATTCATTAAGGTAATGATAAATAATTGTTTTTACTGGTTCAAGCTGTCCCTTGTAGTTTGTAGTAATTTTACCCATATATATATATATATATATATATATATATATATATATATATATATATATATATATATATATATATATATATATATATATATATATATATATATATATATATATATATATATATATATATATATATATATATATATATATATATATATATATATATATAATATATATATATATATATATATATATATATATTATATATATAAATATATATATATATATATATAAAAATATAAAATTTTTTTTTAAAATAAAATTATTATATACGCCTTATGATTATTAGTATTAAAATTTATTTTAATTGTTTTCAGTATTTTCCATTATATATATATATATATATATATATATATATATATATATATATATATATATATATATATATATATATATATATATATATATATATATATATATATATATATATATATATATATATATATATATAAAAGTATTTCATTAATTATGAACTATTAAAAGTGCAGAATCTGGCAAGGCCACCTGTCCAGTCAACGCAGAATGTTTTTGTTTTTCATTTAGCGTGTCTCAATAGTTCCTGCGATAATTGTACATTCCAAGAGATTTCGCTGCCAATTTTTTATATATTTATAGGGATTAAATAAAGGAAATTAAATCAAAAATTTAGGTCTATTTAAACTCATTGTAACTTACATTAACTATATATTTTTCTTATTCATAAAGAAGCAATACAAACAGACTTATTGCACTACATTCTTTAAATCAATGTAAATTTTTGGTATATTTACAGGGATATTTAACCAGGGCTAACCAAAGACATTTTTGTGGCTCTTTTACTATTAAAGAAAGTAAAATAGAAAATTAGGTGTTGTTTTTCGTAAAATCTAGACATAAAATGCACATTTTTTATGTTTTTTAAACGTCCAATTTTCTTCGTTTTAATGTAAGAGATTTTGTATTGATTTTAAGTAAGAACAAATATAATTTAATTCATATAAATTGTATTTTAAACTTAAAAAAAAAAAAATAAATACCTGAAATGGTAAAATTCAAGATACTCTTAAAATACAGCAAAATATCTTTGACGTGTCGTTTTGCATTTTCTTTACTTATGTAAACCAATTTAATGATTCATTTTTTTCCTGAAAATATTTAATTTTATTAAATGGAAAAAATATTTAAAATGACAATTTTTTTAAACTAAGCCATAAATATGACTTCATTAAGTCCTTGGTAAAATACCCTGTATAACAAAATCAATTTTTTTATCAAAGATTATGTACAAGGACCCATCACAACTTTTTTGTTCCTTTACGGTATTAAATCTAAAAATTTTTCTAAAATAAATCTCTTGTTTAATATTGGATTTATTTTGAAAAAAAATGTTTTTTTTTAAATTATGCATTTTTCGAAAATTTTATTATTTAGGGTGACAGTTATTTTAACAATAACAAACGATTTATAGATCCTATTACTGCATTCTTTATATACAATTAATCATAATTAACTTTTAAATGGACTTAACAATACAACAATTGCGGACTTTCATCCTTTACATAGTGAATTTTTAAAAGAGTTTACGTTTTATTTGATAAAAAAATTAACATAGTACGTTATTATATGTTTATTTTTACTATATTATTATTTTTTTTTTTTGAAATTAAAAAAATTTTCTTTTAGGATTTAACGGGAGAAAGGTTTCAAAATTTTAGTATTTTTAAACTTAATAGAAACTGATTTTAAATTGTAAGTTATTTTGAATTAAAAATAAGGTATACAATACGTATAACAGTTACATAAAATGCAGTGCAAGAAATATTTTTTTACTGAGTTAAATATATACCAAAAAACTCACTTTTTAGTTTTTGAATATTAGCTTTATTTTTTTTAAATCCTGCATTTCTCGAAAATTTTAAGGTCACCCATTACTTTACCAAAAACGAATTTTTGTACGACCTATTAGTGTTAAAAAGTTTAAGTAGTTAGTATATTTTAAATAAATTTCAGTAATATAAGTTTTTTTTTGTTTGCAATACTAAAAAAAGGCTAAATGAAAACCAACACTGCATATTATGGTGCTTTATTAAATGGTGCTATTGTTTTATTATAATATTCCCTACACGGTAATTATTAGAAATATTTAAAAAGTAAATGAAGAAAAATATCAACTTTATTCATTTTTATTTAAATATTTCATAAATTTTGTCAATATGAACTTAAGATAGACAACAAAAAATATGAGAATTGGTAAAAAACAATATAAATCCAAGAAAGAGTACACTTTTACTTATCCACCAGTTAAGGATTGGCCAAATTCTTGATAATTTTAACAATATTTAATTAAATACTTATAATTACACAGGCCCACAAAAAAAAGTGGTGCGTGCTGGGTGGACGCACTGAAATAGGATTTTCTGGAGTATTTTTTATGCTGAACACGAATCTAAAGTCAAAATTGGGGGTCAAACAGCAAATAATCAAAAAATACGTAATTTCAATATTACCGATTTATTTTTTTTTAATTTAAACCGTCAATATTCTAAAAATTATAAAAGATACATGAAATTTTATTGGACATAAATTATGTATTTTTACAAGACCCCTAATTTAAGTTTTATGACTTTTTGTCTAAATGAAAAATTTTTCGAGTTATAGCCAAAAAACTGAATATATAGAATTTTTTAAGGAATACCTCCGGAAAAAAATTTAATTTTTTTTTATTTTTTTCTTTAAATTTTAAGTGATTTGGTATTTAAAAGAATAAAATAAATTATTTATAACCCAAAAATCACATTATTAATTTTTTTCCTATTTTAAACAATTTTTTTAAGAAATTTAAAAACTTTTTTTTTGTTTAAAAATTTTTTTCCTATAATTTTTACAGTTCCTAAATATTCGTTTTTAGATTTCGAAAAATTTTTCTGTTTAATTCAAATTTACTTTAGAATCGTGTTCACAAAATAAATTCTACCCAAAATCTTAGTCGTCGCACAGTACAGACTTCTTTTTTGTAGACCTGTGTTATCAATAAAATAGATCATAATAAATAACTTATCTCTAAAAAATATAGGTTTTACCCGACATCTAATCAATAACAATTGCGCGTCATATTTTGTAAACTTAGTACTCATAAGATACATTCTCCCAGTTTAAACAAAATAGTTGCACACTTAAGTATACTCTGCTTTTAGCAAGTTATTGACATTCTGTGCCAAACAATTGTTACGTGAGAAAAATAAAACGACACAAATCACATTGAACAAATACTTTTGCAGGAAATTACCTTCTTTCATCAAGGTTTAAAGCCTTTTATTGTCCTTATTTTACAGTTCCGGGTTTGAAATTACACAAAAAAATTTTTCCTGTTTAACTTCCAAATTTGACTTTAGAATCGTGTTCAGCGAAAAAAAATTCACCCGAAAATCTTAGTCCGACACCCAGCACGCACCACTTTTTTAGACCTGTGTTATCAAAAAAACTAGATGATAATAAAAACTTATCTCTAAAAAATTATAGGGTTTTACCTGACACAATAATAACAATTGCGCGTCATATTTTGTAAAATTATAGTACTCATAATTGATACATTCTCCCAGTTTTGTTTTAAACAAAATAGTTGCACACTTAAGTATACTCTGCTTTTAGCAAGTTATTGACATTCTGTGCCAAACAATTGTTACGTGAGAAAAATACCAAACGAGACAAATCACATTAGAACAAATACTTTTGCAGGAAATTACCTTCTTTCATCAAGGTTTAAAGCCTTTTATTGTCCTTATTTTACAGTTCCGGGTTTGAAATTACACAAAAAAATTTTTTTTAAATTCCTTTGTTTTTTAAAACGGTAAGCGAAAAAAATTCCCCCAAAATTTATACAAAAAATTTTTTTTTTAAAACCCCTGTTTTATCAAAAAAAAAAAAAAAGATTGAAAAAAAACTTAAACCTAAAAATTTGGGGTTTTTTCAAATCGGAGGATTAATATATTAAAAATTCAAAATGAGGTTTCTTTATTTTTGTCCAAGGAGTCAAATACTGCAATTTTTAATCTACTAAAAAGCAGAAATAATTATATTTTTTTCAAACTGCTTTTTTAAATGTTTATTAAAGTATTGTTATATTGATTATTTTTTAAAATAATTTTTTACAATAAAAACATATTTTTTGTCCTTTTAATTAGTAAGGCAACAACAGCTTAATTAATAACAATGAAAAAAGTAACAAAGTACAAAAAATGAAATATCTTTACGGTGTGGTTATGTCTTTCTAAAATTTTAATTAGTTACAGAGTACTTATCTCATATGACAACATCTGAAATTGGTAACAACATGTAAATTAACCCAGTTATAATACTCCAAATTTCTCCCCTAATATATCTACTTTGCAAGATATGTCTACCTTTGTAAGTAGTCCTTCTTGTTAAAAGCCAACCTGACAGATCTCAAGACATAAAGCATGTGTCTCCTTCCACAAATGTTTAGGGTAATTTGGTAACTCCAATCTGTAATAATTATGTGTAAAGTGGATTAAATATATAGCTCTTAGGTACAAATGAACTTGAAAAAGCCTCGGCTTTTATTTAGTTCGATTAAAGACTTACAATGGAGTAAAATCACCTAATATTCTAAAAATGTTCAAATCTTATTTGTTTTTATATCTGTAAGCTGTTAATTATGTTATAATATTAAGCACATTTCAACAAAAAAAATTGTTAGAAATAATTGGTATGTAGGTACAAAATATTCTATTCTATATTCCAGTAAAATAAGGGACAAAGCTGTAAAAAAATCTGTACAGTTTTCCCTTGTGGCGCAATTCTTAGGTCTTCGGGGATGCTTTCGAGCAAAAAAAAGTTTATTAACATTAACAGGTGAGAAAGGGCTGAAAATGGCTCCTCAAGGTCCGAAAAATAGGTTTCCCGCCAATATCTGCCAAAATATGCGAATTGAAGAATTTTGGTTAAAACAACAGATGAAGATCGCCTTGTAATCTACAAAAACGGTCTTAATTTTTTTCGAAAAATCGATAGTTTTCGAGATAACGAAAGTCCCCTTATTTCAGCTGCCGCTCTACCGCTAGAATGCCGTTATCTTTATGGATTCACTTTTAAGCGGGCGGACGAATTGTTTCATTACTCGGACAATAATGTATTTTGAGAGTATCTTATTAATTTATTGATATTTCGAAAAAAAGGTTTTGTTATTACCATTTGTTTTTTATAATGGGACCTTAGTAAGTGTTCAATGATCCCAGAATATTTTCCTCACCGTCTTTCTTGCGTTTTAATATAAAATTGTTTTGCCCATCTGCATTTTTTAGCCGTTTTTGCAAAAAATGTCGGTTTTGCAAAAAAAAATGGTAAAGACTATTTTTGTACATTTCGAGGTGATCTTTATTTTTTGTCTAAACAAAAATTTTCTTATTTGCATAGTTTGGCAGATATTCGCGGGAAACTCATTTTTAGGACTTTGGGGGGCCATTTTCAGCGGGTTCCCACGTCGGAATCGTGATAAACTTTTTCACGCTTGAAAGCATCCGCAAAGAAGAAAGAAAGAATTGCTCCACAAATAAATATCGTACAAATTTATTTACAGCTTTGGGTACTTCCAGGTCCTCATCAAATTAATAAATTAATAAAAAATACAAGTAAAAGATATTATTTTATTAGAAAGACTTGACAAAAAATATTTTGTTTCATTACGCTTTGCTTTATTAACATAATTATAAAAGGTTTACTGTTTATTTTTTATTGTTAAATATATATTTCATGTGCACAGAGATAAGGTATTAAAATCTAATCAATAAATACAGCAAAGAGATATTATTCAACTAAAAAGACTTGGTAAAAATGATTTTATCCTCTCATACTTTGCTTTATAAACATAATTTTAAGAAGTTAACGGTTAATTTTTTTATGTTAAATACATATTTAATGTGCACAAAGATAAGAAATTGAAATATTAAGAACCGACCCTGATTTTCATTACCCACTTTTATATTTTATGTTGGTGTTTCAATAAACTAGACTATTAAACCACGCCAAATGATTTTTAATTAAAATTTATTTGTATTTAATATAGCTTTATCTAGATTAAATAACATGTGTTGGCTTGCTTAAATTTAATATATTTTTTTATCCTGGGACAGTCCACGAACTCTGATGCCTAAGTACTAACGTACCGTGGGTGTCTTAAGTGTGGTAAGAGGAACTTTGTGTACACGGGGCTTAAATATTTGGAGATCGGGAGGAGAAGGAAAAACTTCTTCGGGCAGCAGGTTTCATAGTCTCGCTCATATGTAACGGATGAGCATTAGCAGATTTTTTCGCGACAGCGAACATGACTGTCTTTTGTTTAAGGTCTTGTAAAAGAGATATCTGCATTGACCTGCGCTTGTTTTCCAAATCAGAATTACATGGTGTCTTAAGAATACTGGAGTGGAGGGTACTATCGTCAGCAAAATTATGAATGCGATTGATTGTGGAAGAGAGAAGATCGTTAATGTGTAGAAGAAACAGCGTGGGTGCCAGCACTAAGCCCTGGGGTACCCCAGCATTAATTTGCTATAAGCTGGAAGAATGAACATCTACAGTAACTGATATACATCGACTAAAAAGAAAACTGGAGAGCCAAGAGCAAAGCTTAGGTGGAAGACCGTAAGAAGGACGTTTGTTAAGAAGCCCATCATGCCAGACCTGATCGAAAGCTTTGGATATATCAAGAGCAACGACCTGTTGCACAGTTGTGTGAGACAAAGGAAGCTTTTGACCAGGTCTGGCATAATGCGCCCCTTAACAAACTTCCTACCTACGGCCTTTCCCCTAAGTTATGTTCTTGGCTCTTCAGTCCCCTTTTTAATTGACGTATATAAGTACTGTGGTCATTCTTCCAACTTCTACCAAATTAATGCTGAGGTGCCCCAGGGCTCATAACCTGCACCTACTCTGTTCCTTCTTTACATTAACGATATTCTTTCTTCCACAATCAAGCCTAGTCATACATAACACTCCTTTTTTTTTTAATATATATATATATATATATATATATATATATATATATATATATATATATATATATATATATATATATATATATATATATATATATATATATATATATATATAAATATATATATATATATATATATATATATATATATATATATATATATTATATATATATATATATATATATATATATATATATATATATATATATATATATATATATATATATATAAAATTACATATAATTTTCGGGGAGTGCATGCTTGGGGATCTCGGAAACCAAAAAATACGAAGTGGGTTAAATTATGGCAAAATTGTGTATTTGCGTAACTAACAATGTCCACTTTAGAAAGTTGAAAAATTCCTAGTACTTTCGGAGATATCCGGAAAAAACCTAAATTTGCCGATTTTGTTTTTATTTTTTTCCGACGTTATTTAAAGAGATATGGAAAAACAAAAGACACTTTGTTGTGGCCACTTTTTAAGCTCCATAAAACAGCGTTAAGAGATTTTCAGATCGACGTTTCGTTTTCGTTAAACCATCATAAAATATATATATATATATATATATATATATATATATATATATATATATATATATATATATATATATATATATATATATATATATATATATATATATATATATATATATATATATATATATTCTTATTATAAAGTTAAAAACTAAGTGAGGCAAACTACTGGGTGTGTGTATTTACTGCTACCTGGTAACAGTAACTTAATAAACCTAAAAATTAAACGTACAACCTTATAAACAAGACACCCACATATTTATTTTGTAATGAATTATAGCTGATTATTTTCTAAATGATTAGCAAGTTTTTACACCCATATATGCTTTTGTCTGACGTCATTTTTGCGTGACATATCCGAAGCAGACAAAAACTTTTTTATTAGGTTGTTGCCTGTATATTACGCGGTTGACATTAGTTCATTTCTTTGTCTGGAACAAAACTTGTTGTTTTATTATGAGAAAAGTTTGCGGTCAACAGTTAATACCATTAAAAATGTTATTTATATAATATACTACAGGGTAAATTATAAATCCATACGGAATGAGAATATTTTTGGGATCTACACGCTCTGTAGTGCGTCAGGCCAAGTACGGGGCTAAAGCACGCAGTGTATATGATACACGAAATGTTTCAACGTGTTTTCCCCACTATTATAATTTCGTTATCGTTCCACATAAAGCTATGAGATTTGGTATGAAGATTCATATAGGTGTTTTAATTATATGTGGAAAAATAAAGAGTGGCGTCGTCTGAAAGTCTTTAAAGTATTTGATTTTAAAAATTGGCCATTTTACTAATGAAAGACTAAATGACTGATTCATTGACTTATTAAAGTTATGGGGCACTTGCCGAGTGAGTAACACCTTAAAATTTGTTATGTAAGTAGGTTTTAGAATTTAAAATGCGGGCTGGATTTAATTTACTAAACAAAGTAAATTGCTACATTTTACCTATTTAGACTCCAAAACAAGTGCAATTTAAGGGTGATTAAAATAAGATAATTTCGTACTTCATATTCAATACAAAGGTACCTACAAAGCAAGGTATAGTAAAAAAAACTCCCATTTTTCCAATTATTCAATTCAGAAAAAAATAACTTCACCAAAAACACCTATGTAAAAGGAAGGTCAAGTTCTTATTCAAAAATCTCGGTTTCATAAAGTATTAAGGTCTAAAATTAGTTCTGTCCACAATTTTGTTCCAATTTTTTTTTAACTTTGCAAGTTTTTTACTGATTTCTCTTTATTATTGGAAAAAGAATATTTATATTTTTCCATAATCTAATTAATAATGGGACTCGTCTTAAAGAGCTTGTCGGGCGTAATCCTTAAACTGTATTATTGGCACAGACTTTATGCAATATATTTTCCTTTTAAACTTATCCTACGTATCTTTTAGTCAAAATTCTATTTTGGCTGAACCTCGCTGGGTAATAAATAAACTCAAAATGCAGCTGCAGTGTCAGATGGGGTGTTGCTTTAAGGCCGTTTTGGAATTAAATGTTCCTGAAATTTAAATTACATACATTACGAATTTATAGTACATTAAACTAGACATTTGTATAGTTACATTCTGTTTTGAAAATGATATAATACTGTTTTAACGTTTACAGCCTTTAAACATTCAAGCGACGGAAATATTAAAAATTTTGTTTATACAGGAAGTCCGAAAAATATGTATACAAAAACAGAAATGGGTGAAATCGATTACTTTTTAAAAATAGGA
>JAHBCN010019590.1:0-15821 GCA_019359885.1 Listronotus oregonensis
CTTGCCAGACAAGACTCCAGTCTTTTGTACAACGTCATAGTGACTACTGAAGGCAGTCAGTTCCGCTACTCTACTATCAACGGTTTTATAAAAATAAGCCTGCGCACATGACCCGCTGCGCACTCTTATCCCACATGACTCTACCGTAAGTCAACCAATGACGACTCTTAAATTCAGGAATGCAAAAATAGTATTTTGATAGTAAATACCTAACCAAAAATGGCTAAATTTTAGAGTATGGTCACTGTAATTGCTTGTTTTGAGATATGACTTAACTATATTTTTGTCGTTTAAATTGGTAACTTTTGCTCCAAACAATTAAAACCTTTTTTTTATTTCAGGATGTGCCCTTCTAGGTCTTCTTTTGCCCAATACCGATATGAAAGCGTTAGAATAGTCACAGTCTCCTACAAGATTTCGTAGTGTATATCAAAGAAAATATTTTCATGTATTGTTTAAGATATATATAAAACAAAGATGTTTTATTTTTTTATTTATTTTATATGCCAACAAAATGTGATATACTTAAATTTAGATAGTATAATATAGAAAATATAGGTCATAAAATTTGTTGTTACATAATATAAAACGGTTAACCAGATAAATTTATATTTTTGTTACGGTCCAATGGCATACTATTTGCTCCATTTTAACATACCTATGAGTATAAATTTTAAAAAATGTTAAGTATTAAAGTTTTTAAGGATTTATATTTTAATAAATTTAAATACACAATACCTATTAAATCGGTTTTATTTTGCCAGACATGTCTGTTCATGGAAGCCTCTAAAACTCTGCTGTAGAAAAATTAATAAAGAAGTCATTAAGTTGGCCTTAATTTTTTGTTTAAAATAGACACTTTATAAGGTTTTTTAATACCCAAAAAAGTTTGACAGACAGTAAAATATTTTACAATGCAAAAATTTGCAAGAGCTTATAATTGGGACTATAAAATAAGAAATGAACAACTAGTAAAAATTAAATTAAATTTATCTATTCATTATTATTTTTAACATACGACTGTTATTGTAAAAATAAAAACATTAGTGTTTTTAAATAATTGTTTTTCCTACAATTTATTTTCATTTGTTATGTGTGTTATTTGTCTTAATGCCTGAAATACCTAAAGAAGGTGGTTTATGGTGTAGTAGTTTGTATTTATTTGATCTGTTTATAATGCTTAAAGCACGAATTTGAGGAAGTATTTCAAGGAGCAGGAATATTATTTCATGATATTACAGAGGACATGAATGATGTGTCAGGGGCACTAACCATATGAGATCCATTACTGGGCGTATATCGATCGTCTTTTAGACAGTTGGCACTAAAATAAAACAAGCAACTTTTTGTACATTGATTAATAATTGCTTGCTAAGTGCACTCTGCTTAGCAAGAGTGCATTTCATAGAACTTAGAAGCTGGTGAATACAGAAATAAACAAACCTTACTATTGTGAATAATTTTATTTTTACACATCGATTCATATCAGTGTCTTCTTGATAAAATACAAATCAGGTGCACTAAAATATACAATATACATTAATAATTTTTCAATTAAAAAACCTACGTTAAAACCATATTTATAAGTTTTACTTATAGATATGGTTTGACTATCGAGCATTAAAGCCAGTTTTACATGTACCCAATTTATTGTGCAAAGATTGATTATCTGCCGCTTTACGACGTCAGATATAGCAGTCAAAAGTTTAAAAATCAGCTCAAAAAACTTCTTTAATTTAAAGGTATCTTCCACATTTGCTTCTTAAGTTTGTTTATTTCTTTTTTTGCTAAGCCGCAGCTTTAACTGATATTGGAAGGGAAGGGTATAAAACTTTGATAATAGGTATAAAATTTTATTTTAAATGCTGTCGTGCGCTTTTAACCAAACTGGACCATCAACTGATTTTTTTCTTGATATTATTTATGGGGTTAATAAAAAGGTGACATTCCTTATAACAGTAAACAATAAATGCTGTAAAAAGACTAAATAAAATACCTCTTCCAAAATTAGAAAACGACCTTAACTTAATAAAAGACATTTTTAAAAACAAAGTCAAAGCACATACTTGCATAAATATCTATGCTCTTGTGATCAGGTAACCAAAAAAGTTCTTGCGGTTGCTGTATATCGCACATTCCCATGGATATTGGTTATGTTCTTGATCGATGGCGATTGTTTCTTACCTGCTGTCACTTTAGTATGAATCCTTCTTTTCTCACACACACAAAAAGTTGCTGAAAATTGTTACATTCCTAGTTTTAATAATTGAAAATGGCGACAAATAAAACAGTAATTCGAAGTTGTTTACTGTATGAGTATAAACTTGGTACAAGAGCTGCAGCGGCGGCGCAAAAAATATATACCGCATTCGGAGATGATGCCGTTAGTGATCGAACAGCACAGAAGTGGTTTAAAAAATTTCTTCGGGAGATCTCAGTTTGAGCGATGAACCGCGCTCAGGAAGACCAAAAATCATGAACAACGAGGATCTTCGACAGCTTGTGGACGCAAATTCCAGCACAACGTGCCAATAAGTTGCAGAAATGTTCAATGTGAGTCTTAAACCTATTCGGTTGCATCTTCATCAGCTAGGAAAGACGTGGAAGTTAAGCAAATGAGTCTCACATAAACAAATGATAACAAATTAAGTCGTCATACCATTTGTTCAGCAAACATTTAACGTAACGCTAATGAACCATTTCTTAATCGGTTATTAACCCTCGACGAAAAATGAATCTTGTATTCGGATTCTAAGCGTTCGTATGATTGGTTGTCGCCTACTGATTCGGTACCACACACGCCCAAGGCTTGCACTTCAACAAAGTTTTGTTTGTGTTTGGTGGCAGCAACTGAAATTGTCCATTATCAGTTTTTGAAAAGGGGTCAAACCATCACTGCTAACTTGTATTGTAAGCAGCTTCAACGAGGTCATCCAGAAACAGCCTTCTTTGATCAATCGGAAGAAAGTTATATTCTTGCAGGATAACGCCAAGCCTCATACCGCAAGAGTGACCCGAGAAAAAATTTCTGAACTCGGCTGGGCAACGTTACCGCACCCGCCATATTCTTCCGACATTTCGCCAAGTGATTATCTCCTTTTTTGTCTCTTGACAACTGTATGAGGCACCGACAGTTTACAACTCGGGATGGTGTAATAAATGCAGTCCGCCAATTTTTTGACTCCAAATCCAGGGAGTTCTACAATACTGGCATACAAAAATTGGTCCCACGTTGGCAAAAGGTCATTGAGTGTGATGGTAATTATACGAAAAACCGCACGAACTTATTTTGTTACCTGATACTATTAAAAAAACTTATATTTGTACAAAACATGTGGTTTAGAGTTCATATTTATGTTGGATACCTTTAAAGCACCCCAAATATTGTGATTTCGGCGGAAATCTCAGCTTTTTTTTAATAATAAGTAAAACAATTATATTAAAATACATTGCGAAAAATCTTACAAAAAGCATATAACTTAAAGTTATTGGGATATACACAATTGTTGTAGAGTAAAAAGTTGCCCTGCCCTTATTAGCAAATAGAAGAAAATAAATATGAAATTACAAAATTCAAATAACAAGAATAAGTAGTCCAAATCAGAACATTAGTATGGCTGAATTTTAACTTTACACGACCTTGTTATTACACTAACATATTTTTACAGACAGATAAGCAATTAACAACAAACGTGGTTGCTTATTTCGTTATTTTAACACGTCACAGTTCTGTAAACTTTCCAGTTATTCCAAAATATATCAGAATACAAAATTAAATTAAAAATAGTTAAAACAAACAGAACGATATTGTTTAAATTATCATGTAAATTACAGGCTTTTTATATTTTTAGGCGGTCTTAAAGCTTAGAAAAAAACATTAAATATATTAAATTTAGATATACACTGCTTAAAACTATACAGTGTGTCCCAAATTGGTGGGGAATGTATGGGGATCTTGGAAATCATGATAGATAGAAAATCGGTTAAATGGGAAAAGTTTTGGACAATTATGTTAGTAAGCTAATCCTGTTTACTACATGATTTTATCTATTCAGGTTTTTGACAAATTTAAAAAAACCTGAAACATGCATTTTCGAAAATCGGCCATATTTTTTTTATAAGTGAAAATTTTTCAAATTTGTAAAAACTTCTTCAAAGCAACTTTTTTTGTTGAATATGACCGAGTAGTCAATTTTAATTTTTTATGTTTCGGGTTTTTAGAATCAACTTTATTTTTTCATATGGACGCCATGTTGGATTTTCACGCAGCCAAATAGTGCTTTTTATTCTGATTTCAACAATGTATAACATGTTATAGTTTAGGAGTTTATAACCTCATCTACTTCAAAAAACAAATATTTTCTCAGTTGGCCTTGATACCGGCGAAAGTTATCTAGCGTCATTATCAAGTTACCTCGGGTACGTTATTAAAATTCTTTTAACTCTGTAAAGTGGTAAATTATTTAAAGAAAAACTGCATCCTAAACTTATATACTTTTAAAAACTGGTTACAAATTTGCTTGAATTCGGAAGTTTTAAAAAACCACGACGTAAGAAGTATGTTGAAGAAAATCGACAACGAGATGCTGCAGTGAACCAACATTTTAAAGAAAATCCAACATATTCAGCCAGGGATGTTGATAGAGAATTCCACATACCTAAGTCAACCATTCATAGGGTAGTTAGAACTATTTAAAAAAATATCGTTAATATGTTAAGAGAAATGAACAACATTTTGAATTTTAGGACGTTATTTTACATCTTCATTTTAGTAGGAATATAAGTTTAGTCACTTTTCATTGTTTTTGTTTTCACTTGTTTCAATTAACTTTTTACGTGTAGTTTTGTTGTAACACGGTATTAACATTATAGCTATGTTCGCGAACCCATTTCTGTAAAAAGTCTGTTCAGCTTATCTATTTTGCCAATTACTAATATTTTATTGTTTACAAAAAAAAATGACATTCGCCGGAATCAAGGCCAACTGAGAAAATATTTGTCTTTTGAAATAAATGAGGTTATAAACTCTTAAATTATAACATGTTATACATTGTTGAAATCAGAATGAAAAGCACTATTTGGCTGCGTAAAAATTCAATATGGCGTCCATATGAAAAAATAAAGTTGATGATGATTCTAAAAACCCGAAACGTAAAAAATTAAAATTGACTACTCGGTCATATTTAACAAAAAAAGTTGCTTTGAAGAAGTTTTTACAGACTTAAAAAAAATTTCACTTATAAACAAAATATGGCCGATTTTTGAAACTGCATGTTTTAGGTTTTTTCAAAATTTGTCAAAAACATAAATAGATAAAACCATGTAGTAAACGGGATTAGCTTACTAACATAATTGTCCACAACTTTTCCCATTTAACCGATTTTCTATCTATCGCGGTTTCCAAGATCCCCATACATTTCCCACCAATTTGGGACACACTGTATATTATGCACCTGAAAAAAAATAATAAGGAACCAAGTACCTTTATTGACTTAATTTTACTGTTATAGAGTCCATCATTGTATGTCCATTTATTGCCCATTTTAATTATTGATTAATACTTTTAAAACTCCAATTGTAAAAATAAATACATTATTAGCATTTTTATTAAAATTCTAATTATGTCTCTATTAAAAAAACTTTTATTATTGCTGCTTTATGTTCGCAGCCATATTTTTTATATTCTGATAATATTTTGGCAATGCAATCCACTAAGAATGTTCCAATATTTATTTTGAATTAAATAAGTATATTTTTATGTTGGCTTAGCCTGTTATATTATAATACTTTTAAATTTAAAGGGCATTTATGTAAAGTGATTTTTGTAAATATTTTTAACACACTTAATATAACATGCATATATCGAGTAACTAAATTTATTTTTCAAAATAGTCATATGTGAATAATGACATATTAAATATTTGCTTAACTTGCTAGTAAACTATAATGGTGCAGATATCTTTCACATTAATTGATACAAACATTGTGTCAAAGTAGAAAAAATGATTACTATAGTTCGAGTCCATTTAAATACAAGGAATTTAACTGATCATCTCATATCATCTACAGCCTCAACAGCTTCATGTGGAATAAGTAAAAAAAAAAGATAAGAAAACGCTTATCAAATTTTAAAATAATGATTTTAATGGCATTGAAAACTTTAAAAAACAACTAATTTAAATACTCAAATTGCGCACCGTTGCCTGCTTAGAAGAAACCAAGATGATAAATAAATTATTCTTGAACATTTTCAGTAACGTCAGGAGGTATAAATTGTATGTCTGGACGAATTATTTCTTTATCTGGTTTTTAATACATTCTACTTTTTAAGTATCCACCACAAAAAGTAATTCAGGAGTGTAACACGTTCTAATGAACTAATGTTCAGCTGTATTAGATTACAGATCTTAAGGTAACTGCTTCGCAGTCAAGGGTGTCTACGGCCTACATTCGGTGTGACCATCCCCAACAAGGGTGAAACACGTGTAATCGATTTGGCTGGACCCGGGGTTATCCATTCACATGGAGGCCTCGTAATTTTAAAACAACCAAGCTTAGTAGTCATACCTACCAGGATCTTTAATTTTTCTTTTCTTTTCATTAAGGTGCCTCTATGCCCAAGTAAAATCCACCTTTTTGTTATTATTGTTATCCTTGGGTAATTTCAAAAAAAGTTAATATTAACATATGTCCTAAACCTTTTAATCTTTAAACTTTATTTTAGTTTTTATTTTTTACACAAAAACGGTTTGTCTTACAAAACTAAGTCTATAGACCAAATTTGCTCTAAAATAAATATTAATTTTAATAACAATTTTGGTTTTTGTGGCTTATCATTGTTTTCTTTAAAAATATTCAGTTCAAACTTCGTACGGACGTCACTGGTAAAAAAAATATTTTTCGTCATAAAATACTCCTCAATGAATAAAAATAAAATTTCATAAAAGTATCTTAGAGTGATGGAAAAAATAATAAAGTTATTTTTATCTTCGGCAAAGCTTACTTGGGAATATGGACCAAATCTGCGCAAATATTTATGCTAAAAAAATAAAGCAGTTAGACAATAAATGAATTAATATTTTATCTATAGCTAGTAAATATTATTTGCGTATTTTATAATTAAATATACATAGCACTTATTTGGGATTTTTGCACAAATAAACCTAATCAAATAAAATCTTGCATATTTCTTAAATTGTATAAAGTAACTTTAGTCCTAGATGTAGGCAACGATAGAGAATGGTTTAAAAAGTGGTCATTTTATAAGATAATTTACCATGACTAGTAGAAAACCCAGCGATTTTAAAAGTAAACAAGGTATGTAAGCGAAACATTTATTAAAATTTTATCATTTAACTAAACATAAAATAATCTACCTCTAAAACAGCGGAAAAAAGTAAAAAAAATAAAAAACAACATAAATTATGTTGATTTAACGATCTGTGCTCAAAGTAATAAAAAAGCGATATTAATATGATGCGAAGTATTAAATAAAAATCAAGTGAACCATACTGGGGTTTCTATCACTTAAAGCAGTGTATACTTTTATTTAACTATGTACTTGTGGCGCATTATACTGCGGGCCACTATACTACAAGACACGTAATTGTGTTGCCTGTGAACTATAGGATTACTTTACTATTGGTGCGGGTGTACCTCCTACATGAGGGTAGCTTAATACCGGCCTTTAAACACACTCTTAATTTCCAACTCCCGAGCTCCCGAACTCCCGATACGGTTACCTATTTATAATTCTTATATCCTAATTATTATCTTAAAGTAGTCGTTATGTACGTGAGATCGTAATCCAACTTATATAGGTAGCCTTTAAACAAATTAACCATACCTTAATTATATAATGTTGCCCTCAATGATATAACTTTTTGGTTCTATACATATTTATAAAGACTATAAATTATAATTTTATTATCGTACTGATTGCTATTATCCCACAATTTACAATATCAAAAAACATTTACCCCACTGGTGCTTAAAAAGGTGTTTTCAAATTTAAAAACCTTTGATAAATATAGAAACCCGCAATAAAAAAATGATATCAGTTTTTTATCCCTATTACAAGCCGTGAAGGTATTTGTACAAAGCCCAAGTAGGTACTAGGTACTGTAAGGGATGGCTTTTTAGATATTCAACCTATTATATAATTCGATAAAAGTACATTCTGTCATATAATTTATTTGCTCTTAAATTGTTTCTTCAACCGGATAATACTTTATTTTCTTTTACTATTTTCCATTTAAACTTGATTTTTTAAATTCTTTTGTTTAAATATTTTATTTTATTCTCCTTTACTTTTATCTTTTACAATTGGGATACTTATGATTGTAGGTATATCTCAGTTATTTTTTTCTAGTTTAAGTTAATGCTTTCCTAAAATTAAAAGGGTACAAAGAGTTTTAACCTAAGTGCGCTTATTAGGGTATATTTTAAGATATTTATAATAAATCACTATCAATAGAGCGCCCAGTAAAAAATCCGTATTGCTGCTAAATAATAATATGTTCAAATATACGGAATCACTAATCATAAATTTAGCTTTTTTTACTAAATATACAAAATCTGCTTATAACCATATAACTTAAACCAAACGATTATGTTTTGGTCAGTTTTGATGTAGTTTCCCTGTTTTCAAACCTGTCATTACAATCGATTATTCTAAGTATACAAAATCATTGGGAAGATATTTCACAATATTGTAATTTAACTCTTGATCAATTTGAAAATATTTTAACATTTATTTTTGACTCAAACATTTTAATCTTTAATGGTTCATACTATAAACAAATTTTTGGTACCCCGATGGGTTCAAAAATCTCTCCAATTCTGGTCAACTATGTACTGGATGATTTGGTTAAGGATTGTCTGCAACATATGCCTTTCCACATTCCATTTGTAAAGAGGTATGTCGATGACTTACTTTTAGCAGTACCAAAAGGCAGAATAGAGGTGGCTCTTGAATTGTTTAACACATTCGATCCACATGTGCAGTTTACTGTGGAGGAAGAGACAGACTATTCTGTCCCCTTCTTAGACATGTTGGTAACTAGGAATCAAGATAACACCCTATGCACTAAATGGTACCGTAAACCTTATTGTTCCAATCGGTTTATTAGCTATTTTTCCTACCATCCGATAAGAACCAAAATAAACCTCATCTTAGGAATGAAAAATAGAGCAGTAAAACTAACTCACCCTCAATACAGGGATAGAGCGCTAAAACAACTTAAAGGCATATTGTTAGAGAATTCTTACCCGGAAAAACTTATCAACAAATTTCTTTTTAGTACGCAATATACAATACCAGAAAATATTATAGACAGACCTTCACAACCATTAACTCTATCTTCCTATATAAGTAACTCAAACAATACTAATAACAGCAATTTAAACGTAAATAATTCACAAACACAACTGTATTTTTCTTTAACATATATTGAAACATTAACTGATAAATTAACTAACATTTTTAAACATTCAGATGTGAAGATAGCAAAAAGACAACTCAAAACTGTTTCTCAGATTTACTCTAAAACTAAATCTCCCCTAAAAGATGATGAAAGATTTGGCATTTTATATAAAATACCATGTAAAAATTGTATCAAGTCATATGTTGGACAGACATCTAGAAATTTAAAAGGCCGTATCACTTCCCACAAAAGTGATTGTAGGCGAGGAGTTCATTCATGTGCCGTAGCGGAGCATGTTTTGGATGATGGTCACCAGATGGACTGGGAGCATGCTGAGATCTTAGAAAATGTTAATTCATATTACAAAAGACTATTCCTAGAAATGGTCCATATAAACCTTGAATCCAACGCTCTTAATAAAAAAAGTGACATCTCAGATCTCAGCACGGTTTACAGTTATTTATTACGGATAGAACAAGAAAAATATCGTAGCTTAATTGACTGTCCAGCTCCTGACGACTAATTCTTTCTAAGAATCTTAATAATTTGTTTCCTGGACTTTTGGGAGACAGTGTTTCTTCTCCTTTTCCGATGTGAAGTCATTTTCATACCTATTTTCTTCTAAAATTAAAAGTCACAGACCAAAAAGTCTAACCACCAATAAAATAAAATAGCGGGAAGCGCTGGGTGTTTTCACTGTTTTCCAAATGTCTATACATACATTTAACAATAATTATTTAAAAATAAAAATAATATAAAATTAATTTACTAAGTCAGGTAATGCACAAGATTCGATGAACAGTTGTGCTAAATTATTATATAGATCCTGCGCTGTAGAAATAAACAAGATATGTCTCTTTCTTTCACACGTTATTAATCTCGCATCCTTTTCTGAATCGAAGTTCTCTAGTTACGATTGTCGCTGATCCATAGTTTATCCGCGTGCTCCCAATCGGTTTTCTTTTAAGTTTTCTTTTAATTTTTCCTTAAAGATGTAGTTCGCAAGACAAATATGGAGATAAATCTTGATTATCCCCATGGATACTGCTTGTTCTCACATAGCAACCCACTTTGGCGAGTTCAATCTTTTTTAAGTTTTAGGTAGGTTTTCTAACTGTAAAAAACATTACTTTTAGTTAGTCCTGAAGAAGGGAGAAAGGAATAAACTCTCGAAAGCTTGACAAAACAGAAAAGGGTGTTCATTACTAAATCCAGGCCACCAATCCCTTTTCAATAATTCAAAAAAAAGACTGCATCCCCACTACTCTGGTTTTGATATTTTTTCTTAACTAGTCAGTCGGACTACTCTCTCTTATATATATATATATATATATATATATATATATATATATATATATATATATATATATATATATATATATATATATATATATATATATATATATATTGGTTTTGTTTTCTTGACCGTTTGCAATATTAAACTTTATTACTTGTTTTTTGGGGTTTTTCGGTCATTTTTTAAATAAAAATCACTGTTTAATTGACGTTTCGGTTTATTTATAAACCATCATCAGAATATCTAAAAATATTTTTCTATTATTGTATTTAATTAACATGATGAATTTTGAGAAAAGTATGATTGTATATAATTTGTAAAGTAAACACTTACCAACTATATTGTAAAAATTACAAGCACTAGATAACATTCTACTACATTTTTGTTCGGTGGTTGATATAATACTGAAATTTTTATCTTTTTAAAAACTATGAACCAAACATTGGCATTACCTAGGTTAATTTATACAGAATTGTTTTATTGGGGTGCAAAAATCTGGGTTTTCCTTTTATTATTTCTATTGCAACAATAAATTGTTGTAAATGGAGCTTAGACCCTCCGTGTCTGTTCTGAAATTTACGGTATTGTGTGTTTTTTTAATGTGAATCATTTCTTTAATGTTCCTTTTTTTATTATTACTTTCAAATTCCAAAATATTAACATTGTCAAAGTCAAAATTATGCAAGTTATCAAGTGCATGATTTGACAGGGCTGTGTGGTTACTGTTAGGATATCTTATGCTTTTTTGATGTTCTTTAACTCTGTTTTTTAAGTATTGTCTTGTTTGGCCAATATATGTTTTTGTGCAATCACGGCAGTCGATTTTGTATATTAAATTTGTTTGATTAGGGTTTTCGATTGTAGGTTTAAGGCTGGTTTATAAAGACAACTTTAAATTTAATTTAACTTTTATTTACATTTACTTTAACTTTAAGAATTTCTTGAGCATTTATAAAGAATATTTACATTTGCCTTACGCAAGCGCAGAAACACGAAAATTTCGTTGGGTTGGTATTAATTATTAAACAATTTTTTATGTTTTGACATGGTTCTGGCTGTTTTTTGTGCTTGGTTTGTTATAATTAAATAAATAAAATAATTAATAAAGATATCCGAATTTTCTGTTACGTAAATCGGGTTAAAGATTAAAGTTGACAGCTCGGTCTAGGCGAATTTTAAGTTTGGTTACACTGCTCGCGCATGCTCATTTTCATTATTATTTAATTTAACTTTAAGAAGATAAAAGTTGGCCAACTTCTTAAATAAAAGTTAAAGTTAAAGTTTTCTTAAAGTGTGTATAAACGCGCCTATATATTAGTGTGCAACGATCTTACACTAAAGTTAAATTAAAGTTAAATTAAATTTAAAGTTGTCTTTATAAACCAGCCTTTAAGTTTTGTAAATAAATTTTTAGAATTGTTGTTAGGTTTTTCTGCAATTTGTATTTTGTAAGGTTTAAGAACATGTTTAATTTTTTGTGTTATATCAGGGACGTATGGAAGGGAAATATATTTTTTATTTTCAGATGTATTTTCATTGTCTTTGTTAGAATTGTAAATTTTATTTATTCGTGCTTTAATGATCGGTTCCGTAAATTTAGTTGGATAGTTATTATTTTTTAGGATTTCCCGAACTTTTTTCAAATTGTTTGGTCTATGAATTCCACTGGATAACTTTACAGCTCTGTCAACCAATGAATTTACTACACTTCTTTTATACTTAATTGGACATTTTGAATTAAAATTTAAATATCTACCAGTCTATATTGTCTGATTTTTTATAATTAGAAATCCAGGAATCTTGTTGTGATATTGAGTTTTTCCGAGAATGTTTGCAGTATGTCTGATAGATACTTAGAAAGATTATAGGTACTGAGCCGACGGTACTAAATTTGGTCGTAAGGGATATTATTTTTTTGTAATTTGTGTGAATCCATATATATATGGAGGATGGCCTTAGAGAGATTAGTTTTTTTTATTGTTTTTATATATTTCTTTTTAACCAATTGTTAACTATTGTATTAATTTGGTTTTATTTTTTAGTTAAGTCTGAATAAAAAGGGTGCAATCATCAACAAAACGTTTGAAGAAGTGTGGTTTATAATTTAGGGATTTAATGATGTTTTTTTCCCAAAATTTCTCCATTACAAGATTGGCAATGGGGGCCCAAAATTGGGGAGCCCATTGCGACGCCATATATTTGTGAATAAATTTTTTTTGATATTAAAAAAATGTTGATGACAAACATAGTTTTGTTGCTTCAATGAATTCTTTTTTTGGTATTGTTGTGTTTTTTTTTATTTCACCCCTTTTTTTTATAATGGTTTTAAATTGCTAGGTCTATGGGAATATTTGTGTATAAAGATACTACGTCAAAAGAAACCAGTATATGATTTTTAGGTATTGTCTGATTTTTTATAAAATTATGAAAATCCCAGGAATCTTTTATGTGATATTGAGTTTTTCCGAGAATGTTTGCAAGTATGTCTGATAGATACTTAGAAAGATTATAGGTAGCTGAGCCGACGGTACAAAAATTGGTCGTGGGGGTATATTATTTTTGTGTAATTTAGGTAATCCATATATATATGGGGGGTGGCCATTATGAGAGATTAGTTTATTTTTATTTTTTTTCTATATATTTCTTTTAACCAATTGTTAACTATTGTATTAATTTTGGTTTGTATTTTATTAGTTAAGTCTGATGATTCTTTTTTATAAGTTTGGCTGTCATTTAACAAATCTAACATCTTTTTATTATAGTCTTCTCTATCCATTATAACTGTTTTGTTACTTTTGTCTGCAGAAAGAATGTATAAATTTTGATTTTTACTTAAGAATTGTTTGGTTTCTTTTAAAAAAAAATTAATTGATTTTTTTAATGTTTTACTAGAGTTTTTTATTTTATTTTTATAATTTGTTAATATGTTTGTGATTTTATTTCGAATTAATTCCTTTTCATTTTGATTTAGGGATTCAATGCCACATTCGATATTTGCAATTGTGTTTTCGAAAAAGTTTGATTGTATGTTGTTATTAAAAGAAAATTTTGGTCCAAGAGAGAGTATATATTCAATGTAATTCGGAATACAAGTTTTTGTTAAATTTGTTATCCAGCTTTGATTTAAAGTATATTCTTCTTGAATTACATTTTGTTCTTTCATTAATATATTAATTTTGTTTTTGTGTTTGTTTTTTATTTTGTTGAAAAGATATTCATATTTAGATTCTTGCCTTGTGTAGAAATTAACTATAAAAGTGGTAGCAAATTTGTTTGATATTTCAGTTTTTATTTTATTTAATTCATTTTTATAAAAATTTAGCTTTGAGTAACAATCACTTATACAAATATTTAGAATTTGAAAATAAAACAAATTTAAGATACTTTGGTATTTGCTTTCAGACTGTTTTTGTAAAGTTATCCAGTGGAATTCATAGACCAAACAATTTGAAAAAAGTTCGGGAAATCCTAAAAAATAATAACTATCCAACTAAATTTACGGAACCGATCATTAAAGCACGAATAAATAAAATTTACAATTCTAACAAAGACAATGAAAATACATCTGAAAATAAAAAATATATTTCCCTTCCATACGTCCCTGATATAACACAAAAAATTAAACATGTTCTTAAACCTTACAAAATACAAATTGCAGAAAAACCTAACAACAATTCTAAAAATTTATTTACAAAACTTAAACCTACAATCGAAAACCCTAATCAAACAAATTTAATATACAAAATCGACTGCCGTGATTGCACAAAAAAAATATATTTGCCAAACAAGACAATACTTAAAAAAAGAGTTAAAGAACATCAAAAAAGCATAAGATATCCTAACAGTAACCACACAGCCCTGTCAAATCATGCACTTGATAACTTGCATAATTTTGACTTTGACAATGTTAATATTTTGGAATTTGAAAGTAATAATAAAAAAGGAACATTAAAGAAATGATTCACATTAAAAAAACACACAATACCGTAAATTTCAGAACAGACACGGAGGGTCTAAGCTCCATTTACAACAATTTATTGTTGCAATAGAAATAATAAAAGGAAAAACCCAGATTTTGCACCCCAATAAAACAATTCTGTATAAATTAACCTAGGTAATGCCAATGTTTGGTTCATAGTTTTTAAAAGATAAAAATTTCAGTATTATATCAACCACCGAACAAAAATGTAGTAGAATGTTATCTAGTGCTTGTAATTTTTACAATATAGTTGGTAAGTGTTTACTTTACAAATTATATACAATCATACTTTTCTCAAAATTCATCATGTTTAAATTTAAAAACGAAAAATATTTTTAGATATTCTGATGATGGTTTAACTAAATAAACCGAAACGTCAAAAAAAAAAAAAAAAAAAAAAAAAAAAAAATTTTATATATATATATATATGGCCGACCAGTTAAAAAAAAAGGTACTAAATTTTTGGGTATCGGTCCAGGAGAGGGTAATTAAAGTGAAACACTTCTTAGTTTAACGAGCTTTCGAAAAATTTTTTTTCTTCCTCAGGTTAAATATGGAAAACAAAAAAAAAAATACAATCAAAAAAAAAAACTTTTCAATTTTAGGTATACTTACAACTAAATGCATTATTTGAAGTTGGTAACATCAACAACAGCTGAGTTTTACAATGTTTGGGAACAGGACATCATTTAGTTTTTTAAAAATTCATATTAAGGTTTGTTAATAATCGTGATAATTTTAAAATATTTTAATTGTTGTTAAATTAAACTAGTACAGAATGGAGGATTTCTATACCACTTTATTCGTTTCGGGTTTTTTTTCCTTTTTTTAATTTAATATGTATTTATTTAGTTTGTTATTTTTTTAATGCGAGTAAAGGGCCGGGTATCTAGGTTAAAGTTAAGATATTGTTAACTTAACTGGGAAAATAGATTTTCTTATGACTGAATGTGTACGTAATATCAAAGAATATTTTAGTTCCACATAAAAAACCCTCCAGTGTTAAAATTTTGAATCTCCTATGGAAGCAGACTTTTCGAGCCTGCTTCCATCGACCCGAACCCACCGGGCGCCTGACCGCGTTGCCAAATTGTTTGCCGTTGGGCTGGCTGCTAGGTGT
>JAHBCN010019591.1:0-15860 GCA_019359885.1 Listronotus oregonensis
CCCCAAAAACCCCGAGAAGTCCTTTTGCCGATTCCGGACTATCGTTAAGGGTGTTTTCAAAATTTACCCCGGGGAGGGCATTGTAGGGTTTTTGAGGTCAGATTTGGAATCGCTTTGGAAGTAATTTTTTTAGTTTCATACTTTATTGATTTTATATTTTTAAAAATAAAATTTTTGGGGACGCACTTTATGCCCCAAGATGTACTTTGGGTCACCGGACCCCTCTCATATGTACAATAATTTCCCCTGGTTTCCCTGAGTAAGATGTAAAAACCCCCACCCAGTTTCCGGCAAAATCGATTTATTTTTTAGGTAATTTCCTTCAATACACAATTGGTTTGGGGCCCCAGTGCAAATAGATCGTTTTTTTAAACCCCCTTCAAAATACAAAAAAAAAAGTAAGATTTAAAAAAACCCCAGGCCACGCGGGGTTTTAGATATGAAAAAAAAAAAAATATTTTGATTTCACACAGTTAATTAAAAAACATCGCCGCTACTGCTAGCAAATACTTTTTTTTTTTTGTCTGTCCCTTAATTTTTTTAGCGTGCCCGGTTTTTTCATAAAAGAAAGAATCTTTTACGTGTCGGGATTTGTTTTCAATCACGCGGCCCATAATTTTATCAAGGGGTAAGATCTGTCTGGGGCCGCTAGACAGTTAGAGATATTACAGTTTACATTTTTAGACCGGGGTAAATTTAAAATTTAGAAAAAAAATTTTAAAAAAGGGCATTTTATTTTCTTTAAAAAAAAAATTCCGGTGTTTATTTTAAATTGGGTCTTTAAAAACATATAACAAAACCCGTTTGTAAAAAAGGTTTTATATTGTTATAAAATTGAAATCTCAAAGGCTGTTACAGCTTTGGGATCAATTTATTCGTGGCAAAATTGTACAATTTAATTTTTTGCAATATACTATAAACAAATTAAGGAATATTTAAAAACTCAAAATATATATTAAAAAAAATGTTGTAGAGGTTTACTTAGAAATATTATAAGGATGGGCATAACAATAAAACAATAAATGTACAATTATTTAGTTTTGGTTTATTACTTAACTAACTCTACATTAGTATTTACTTGTACCGATGACCAATAAGAAGGTCCTTGTTCTTCACTTAAACCAATCCAATCCTTCTGGATTGGTTTAACAACTTAGTTTTCTTTATCTCGTTTTATAAAAAAAATCCTTCAAGTAATTCCCATTTCCTGTTAACCTTTTTTAAATTTTTATAAAAGGCGAATCACCTTTTTGCAGTGGACCGTAATAATTAACTATAAAGTTAAAGACCGTGATAAGTAGGTTAGCGGCTAAAATGTTACCATAGTTACCATTTTTTGTATAATGTTTGAAAATATACCATTCACAATTTCACTCATGTATAAATACTTCCATTAGAAAACACAAAAATTGTAGTTTGTTATCGGCTGCAAAGGAAGGAACAGAAATGCAGCTGGATAAAAAATTCGGGTAAATTTTGACTAGGTACGTTACCATGTAACAATTGTAACTTATTTCTTAAAGCGTCCAGTACGTCAGATTAAAAGGTTACGTTGTAAAAATTAGTTTTTATCATGTCCCGATTCGGAAATACCTGCGGCGCAGATATAAAAAGGGAAATAGAAAATCGTATTCCTAAAAATACAAAGAACATTCAATTATCCATTTGGAACCAATTTGGCATATTTTGCAAAAAGCGAAATTTTGATGTAGACAGAAAGCAACCGATTGGAGATTTAGCAAATTTACTGATGGATTGGGGTTACAATATAAAAAAGAAAAATTGGGAAGATTATAAGGAGTATGTTGTCAAGACCATGTGGAATTCAACGGCAAAAATGATACAAAATTTTTATTTTAAAAAGTTTAAAGTTTTTTTTAATCCTTTCACTGACTCTGCCTTCAAAAAAACCCGTGAAGCTCGCAATTCTAAAAACGAAAAAGGTTGCAAAATGATTTGGCAAAGCGTAAGAAAAGATTAACCAAAAGTGAAATAGATAACATGGCATTAGTATGGGATAAAAATACTTCGATACGCCTACAACACAGTGTTTTCTAAAACATGCCAAGGTGGCTCAAAAAGTGTTGCGATAGCAAAAAACAAAAAAAACTGAGAAAACTCAGACAAAGTCCAGTAAAATTATTTTATAAAAAATTTTTTTTTCCCGATAGATATCAATTTTTTTAAATCTCAATGCCTTAATCTTCTACAGCTTTTTTTACTCAACTAGTATATATATATATATATATATATATATATATATATATATATATATATATATATATATATATATATATATATATATATTTTATATATTATATATATATATATATATATATATATATATATATATATATATATATATATATATATATATATATATATATATATATATATATATATATATATATATATATATTTAAAACAGATTCAGTGCAGATTGATCTCGGAAACCGTAAGGGGAAAAGAAGTAGGGGAAAGTTGCGGTTAGGTGCCTTAAAACGGCCGAGGAGAGGGGGCCCCGGGGGACTCCGGAGGGGTATTCGAAAAAAACCCAAATTTGCTGATTCCCTTTTTTTTTTCTGACGTTATAAAGGGGGTTTGAAAAAAAAAAAGACACTTCTCGTGGAATTTAAGTTTACAAAACAGGGGTTAAGAGATTTCGGACGACGCCCCCTTTCGTTAGGGACATCAACTTAATTTTTTTAAATACGGACCTAAATTTTTTATTTAATTTTTTTGAACCTCTTATTATCCCAATTACAAAAAAAGTATAACACTTAATATTTATTAACAAATATGGAACGCCCCCACTATAAGAAAAGTGTGCGTTCCTTGTCTTACTCATTGTCTCTTATGGAAAATATGTTTATTTAACAAAAAAAAATTAATGTCATACATCATTGTAATTGGGTTTTTAAATCTTCAAAAAAAAGCAATAAACAATTGAGTGTCGCATTTAAACATAAAGTTGATGATGGTTTCGCAAAACGTCGTACGAAAAAATCTCTCAACGCTTTTTGTAATTAAAAAATGGCCAAAGAAAGTGTCTTTTATTTTTCCTATTCTTTTAAATAACATCAGAAAAAATTAAAACGAAATCGCAAACTTTTTTTCCGCTTTTCAAACAAATTTTAAAACCACTGGGATTTGAGGCACCAAACAACTTTGGCTAATTTAACCGATTTCGTTTCTTTATTTCCCAGATATCATACTCAATTTTGGGGCCCCCTGTGTATATATATATATATATATATATATATATATATATATATATATATATATATATATATATATATATATATATATATATATATATATATATATATATATATATATATATATATATATATATATATATACAGTTCCGAGAAAAAAGGTTTTTTTTGGGAAAATTTTCCCTTCTCTTGTAGATTTTTTTTTAATTTTAAAATTTTAATAGTTTTCGAGATATTAAAAAAAAACAAACTCCTTTTTTAATTACATATATATATATATATATATATATATATATATATATATATATATATATATATATATATATATATATATATATATATATATATATATATATATATATATATATATATATATATATATATATATATATATATATATATATATATATATATGTAAGGGAAAATAACGACTTTTCCTTTTTTTTTTGGCGATTATTTCGTACTCGTATTCCGTACCCACTGGTGGTTGGTTTAACAAACAGGCTTTATTCAAAAGCAAAAAAAAAACAAACATCTTACCCCCTTGATAGCTAACCTCCCAATATTTTATTTTAGGCAAAAACAGATTATAATTTGGGAATAAAATATAAACAAATACATAAATGAAAATCCACTGTTTTGTTTTTTTGAGCATAAATTTTCACTTTTTTATTAAAATTCAAAATACCACTAATTGTTGCTTTTTTAATAAGGGTCATTGCAAAAGCATTTAATCTTTCCTTGTCTATAGTAAGTCCTAAAAATTGTTTGATTAATTTGAAAAACGAAATATATCTTTCTTTTTCTAATGTAGTCAGTGGAAAGGTAATCAACATTTTTAAAGCCCAAACTTTGTTTTAATATAGCAATTATTGTATCACTGCCTATAAAAATGGCCTGTTAGTTTACAACAGGAAGGCAGGAATAAAAATTTGACCACAAGCTGCTGGGCAAATAGGCCGTTACCTCAAAGCAAGCCTTGGCGTCGTGTGTTGTCATGGCAACTGCGATATATGGCGCAGATTTCTGGCACAATCCTGGTTTTAACGTTCAAGGGCGGGTTTTCGGAAGCCCATTTGCATTTCACATCTTGGCTGCTCTCGCACTCGCGGAGTAAAATAATTCAACGGTCTAGTACGAGGGTTGCCCGGTAAGAATGTTGAAAATTCGTGTAGTATACTTTTTTTCAATATTTGACTTTACACTTTTGTTTAGTTTTTAAACAATTTAATAAATATAGGTATGTAGGTTAAAGTATATGTTTATTTAATTTATTTTGGGAAAATATAAAAATAAAATGTTAACATATTGTGTTTTTTTCTTCCATGAGGAAGTGCTCCAGAGCACTTCCTCACGAAATATCACTCTTTTTTTGTTTTGTTAAAGTTTAAGTTTTTTTAAAAATATTCTTAAAATAGTAACAGGCCTTTATTGTATAAAATGTGGTTTTTTGTACTCTTCTTTTTGTTTATTATTAGACTTATGTAAGTATGCTTTTATGTTTATGTTTTCTTTCAGATAAAAACGATCCCCTATTATTTTATATTTATATTTTATACGAACTACAAATTTTGTTTACTGTATACTAATAACAAATCTTTCAATATTTTGTGGGCACAAGCTTCTCAAATATATGGTAAAGCTTTCTTATCTTTAGTTAAAAAAGTTAATTAAATAAAAGTGATGCTTTAAATAAACTAACTGCGTTAAAAAGTTACATGAAAAAGGATTTTTTTTTTAAATTTATGTTGCAATTAAAATATTCCTAATACTTCAGTTATTAATGGAATTTTTTTAGGTCAAAAACATTTTAAGGATTATTTTCCTGATATTTGCAGGACCGGCGAATTTTTTTTATCATTAAATATAGCTTAAAGGATAGTCAGCAATAAAATAAAAACTTATTTTTTCTGCGACCGTGCATATTTACCTACTTTTGTGTACGTATTTTAGTTCGGAAAATGTCACTTCTTCGCAGGAGTGCGATAAAGTAATTTTTCCTGCACTAGTGCGGAAAAGTATAACTATCTATATTTAGACTTACTACTGTATCGGACTAACATAATAATAAATTGGATCATTTCCTATTAGCAATTATAGGTATTGGATGCTAATATTTAATCTTCTTTGTCGTATTTTCAACACAAACACAGTTTTGTTCTGTATTATTTTTATGTCAACAAAAGAATTATTCTAAGCAGTTAAAGTGTGTCAAAATATTTCTAAAACTTTTTAGTTAACTAAGTAGTTAAAGGTTTTTAACAACTTAAATTATGGATTATTTCGACAAAGAGCTTTCTGAAGATATCGTAAAGGCTGCCGCCAATTACTTACAAATACTACAAACTTATTACTAAGTAATTCAAAAGATATGAGCAGTACTTAGTATACCCAATTTTTAAATTAGTGCAAGAAGAAGTAAATTAAAAGCACAGCTTACTTACAGTTGTAACACTATCTTGGCGGGAACGGTTAGCGCCGATCTCGTCGCGCAGGCTTTATGTTCCGCCCTATCCGGGAAAAGATGTCTTTGGCGTGCAGTCGGGAGAACTTTCGGTATTATTGTACGTTTAGCCGCCATAGCCGTAGGTATAATTTTTGTGTGTTTTAGTTGATCGTTTTGAACATTGCGTTTTATTTTTATTTTTTACACTTCGGTAAAATGAGTGACAAAAAACCATTAGGACATCATCATGTTTGTGCAGTGCGAAACTGTTTTAATAAAGGTTATAACTCAAAGAAGAAATTTTTTAGTTTTCCTAAGGATGCTAACCGGTAAGTACTTAAACAAATTTTTTTGCATATTTTAGTAAAAATTAAACTTTTGGTAATTGTCTAGAAAGTGTCCGCAACTCCGATTTTGACCAAATTTGGTATACGGAGTTTTTTTGGGGCGCTCGAATTAAAACCAATTTTAATACTTAATATGTATGTATATATATATAAAACTTACCACTCACGTTATATGTGAATTTTGCCGAAACACGCCAACAAATTTATTGAGGGGGAAGGTTTTTTTACAAAAAATAGATGGTGCTACTTTAAACCCCAGGGCTACCACCCTAAAATTTTAAGATGGGACAAGGGGTCGTGTAATACATCATTTTAAAGGCCTTTTTATTTAGTATGAGCCTATTTTGTTATTAATAAAATTTACAAACATACTTGCTTTTTTGTTTATCTTTTTAAGACATTCCAAAACTAATTCAAACCAAAATCATTGTCAAGTTTATTATTTTGTTGTTTCTAAGTCAATGGTGAACACTTTTATTAGGTAAACGTATTCCTTTGCAAAATATTCTTATTTTCGCAAAACAAAATATTATACTAGACTATTTATTGTAGTCAAATATAGTAAGCATGATTTAAAAATGTTATTATTTATTTACAGAGCCAGAATATGGGCACTAAAAGCCAATCGAGAAGACCTGCTTGGCAAAGTAAACAATTTATATAAAAGTTACTCGTTATGTTCAGACCATTTTGAAGAGAGGATGTTCACGAGTCACTTGCATGCACGATTAGTGGCCACTGCAGTTCCCACCCTATTCCCATCTCTTGAGGGAAGTTCCAGAACTGACCATTCGTATAGTGCACCGCCTTTTGAACGATCTAGAAGAATACAAGTTCTAGATGATATTTTTTTTTTTTTTTATCTTGGGACAGTCCACGAAGGCTGATGCCTAAGTACTAACGTACCGTGGGTGCCTTAAGTGTGGTGAGAGGGAATCTGTTCACACGGGACTTAAATATTTGGAGATTGGGAGGAGAAGGAAAAGCTTCTGCCGGCAGTAGGTTCCACAGTCTTGACACTCTAGGGATAAAGGAACGAAGAAAGCGGGAAGTTCGGGGCCTCTCTAACTGAACTGTAAAAGGATGCATAAAAGTTGCACTACGGGTTGCTCTGTTGGGAGCTGCCAGAGAAGGAATTATACTGGCCAACTCCTCTGAGCAGAAGCCGTGAAAATACCTATAGAAGAGCGACAGATCCCCTACAGCTCGACGGTGGGCAAGAGGAGGAAGCCTATCTGTGAGCGTTGGATCATTAATAAGACGAACGGCTCTTCTTTGAATGGAGTCCAGAATGCTAAGTGTTGTAGGGGACGCCATTCCCCAGACATGAGAACAATATTCTAAAAGGGTCTAATTTGGGATACATACAGAGTGTACAGATTGGAAGAAGAGAAATATTTTCTAGCTCGGAAGAGGAATCCAAGCTTTTTGAAGCTGCCGAGGCTATGGATGTAATGTGTTTGTGCCAGTTAAGGTTATTCTCAAAAGTAACGCAGACAAGATTAAACGACTCTTTGGGATGAGCATTTGCAGACTTTTTTCGCGACAGCGAACATGACTGAGTTTTCGAGGCATTAAACTGAACAAGATTTTTGGCGACCCACTCCAAAATAAGTTTGAGGTCTTGTGAAAGAGATATCTGCATTGACCTGCATATAGTATTAGTTTCAGAAGGGAATCCACCTGCATTAAATTATCCAGGTAATAAAAATAATAATATTTTAATTCAAAATAAACTTGAATCTTCTATGTTCAATTTCGATTTTTCCCAGTTTTTGAAACTATGACTTTTTTTAGCTTTTTAAAATGATAAGTAAAACTACTATGTTTTTTACCACTAAAATATATTAACAATTGTGACAGCAGTTTCAACTCACAGAGTCATTTTCAAAGAAATATTTCTTACAGACTAAAATATCAGTACAAAATAAAGTGATTTGTAACCCTAAGTGGTCAATATATGTTCTGGAAGCGGCGAAGCAATTAATAGTTTATTACGGTTTGGCGACAGTAAATAGCGTGGAAAATACAAGTTCGGTTTGGTCATTAAGCAGATGTACATTATTATTTTTATTGCCTTTGTATGTTTCTAGGGATTCCAGAAAATTAAATATTAAATTATACCTAGAAATATACAAAGGAAATAAAAATAATAATGTACATTATTATTTTTATTGCCTTTGTATATTTCTAGGGATTCCAGAAAATTAAATATTAAATTATCCCCTAAAATATAAAAAAGGCAATAAAAATAATAATTACATTTTGCAATGAAAACCAATTAACCCCTTTCGCAAAACCTAATAAATTTTAATTTTCCGCCGTTTCAAGAATTTTTTTACCACTTAAGGGTACAAATCACTTTATTTTGTATTATTTTTATTTAAAAAAAATTTCTTTGAAAATGATTTTTGTGGTTGAAACAGCAGTCGCAATTGTTAATATTTTAGTGGTAAAAAACAATTTATTTATCAGTGTTCATGATGATTAATTACCACATAGTAGCGGCTAATAGCATCAATTTTTTAAAATGAGCTGACAATTATATGTTATTTGTACAAATCAAGTATTGTTTAAGTTTTTTGGTCAACCATGCATAAAAAATCTCCAGTTGTTAACCAAATAAATTGTTCTTTTCTTAAAACTACATTTAACCAAAGTTGTTATTTAATGGCTAATTAAAATGTATTTTTTGCAGCTGACCCGACAAATGTAGTTGAAACCGAGGTTCAGCATGAGATCGTCTTCAGTCCAATTACAGTTGGTCCTACTCTAACATCTCCAACATCTACCCAAACGTCAGCCAGTTTATCCTTTGATAGCCCAAGGAAGAATAAGTACAGACAACAAATCAAGTCCCTTACTGCTGGAAACAAATATTTAAGACAAAGGGTTTAGGTACTTGAAAGTCAAAGAATTAATGAATTGGACAATATATCTTTGGAGCAATATATGTCTTTAACATCCAAATTTTGCAATCCGGATACTGCAAAATGTATTAATATGCAAGTATCACAGGAGCATAAACACCCAAAGGGTAGACGTTACAGCAAGGAGTTTAAAAATGAATGTCTACCAATATATTTTGCTGGTCCCGGAGTGTATAAAAAATATTTAATGAGAAATAAGATCAGTTAAGATAGGACCCGGATTAGATAATCCCGAGTTCTTCATTTTATTTAAAAAAAAGGTTGACAGTTTTCAACCCCAAAGTAAATATTGCTTATTGTGCTTTGATGAAATGTCTATAAAAGCCAATTTATTTTATGACCGAAATCAAGATTGCATCATTGGGCTAGCAATGGGTGATACAGGGGAGAAAATTTTTAAACCAACTTTAACTGCCTGTGTATTTATGGTCAGGGGTATTTATTCGAAGTGGAAACAGCCGATAGCCTATTTTTTATGCCATACTTCTTGTAACGCTAATTTATTGGATAAACTATTAAATGAAGCTGTGCAAAAATTAAAAAATGTAGGGTTAAATGTTTGGGAATTACTTGTGATATGGGGTCCAACAATATCAAATTGTCAAATATTTTAAAAGATATCTCCAGATAATACTGGTTTTTATTTAGAAAACCAATATCTCTTTTTCATCTTTGATGTGCCACATATTATAAAAGCGATGAAAATATGTTGATGATATATGACTTTTATATTAATGGTAAAAAAATTTCGTGGCAATATATTAAAGACTTCTATGAGTTAGATAAAAAATTTCCTGTCAAAGCAGCACATAAATTAACGGATTCTCATATTTACCCGACTGGTTTCAAAAAATGAAGGTCAAACTTGCCACCCAAGTATTTAGTTACTCAGTCCATTGGTATGAGTGTTTATATCAGATTTGGTTTCCTTCCTGATGAAGCGACAGAAACTGCTGAATTTGTTAATAGAGTAGATCAATTATTTGATATTTTAAATTCTTCACAAACCTTTTCCCCAAAAAAATATAATATTGCCTTTAAAGCAAAAAAATCTTGAAATTCGAGACAAAAATCATAAAAATGTTACCAAAAAAATTTAATTTATTTGAAGTCTTATAATTTCCATCAACAGTATTATTCAGTTATTTTACTATCTTCGTGAAAATGCAGGGTTCGATTGTGTATTTACACGGAGGTTAAACCAAGATTGTCTGGAGAACCATTTTGGTAAAATCAGAAGTGCAAACGGCAACTGCATTAACCCAACAGCAATACAGTTCCACAGAACATTTAGAAAGTTGCAATGCGTCAACTTACTTAACTCAGGTACAGAAAACTGTGAGGCAGATTCTGATTAGATGCTTTTAAGGCTTTCTGATTGCGAACAGGTTTTTGTACCTGAAGATAAGGATAAAGTACCAGACCAAAAAGACGCACTAAATGGCATGGATTACCTAAAAAAATTAAATGCTGCAAAAAATTTTCATAAGGTACGTGTGCGGGTACCTTTTAAATAAAGCGTTAAGGATTCACTCTTGTGACATTTGCAATAAATATAGCAAAGACCACAATGAACTTGATGATTCATTTTTTTATTGTTTTCTTAGAGTATATAAAAGTGCGAATGGTGATACATTCGGAAATTTGCAAATGCTTAATGATGAATTTATGGAACTAATATGTAAAATAGAAAAAAGATTTCAACAAAATTTTAAAAAATTTGCCACAAAAAGCAATATTTGCGGTACACTTTTAGGTATAAGTAACCATTTACCCTTTAGTCATCCCTGTAAATATTTTCCCAAAGAATTTATAGTTAAATTATATTTAAGAGTTAGAATTTATTATACATTAATAACAATAAATGCTAATTTTAGAAATATAAATAAGAATAAATTAATAATATGGAAAAATTTGTAATATACGTAGTTGTAAGTAATTTTTTTTTTGTTTTTTCGTCCATTTATTTTTGTATGTCTGGCTGAAAAATTAATTTTGTAAAATTCTTTATTGCTTTAGTAAAACATTAGTGTTGCGAATAGGTAAGCATTTTTATTTTGTTTCTTATCATCTGTTACATTTCGATTAATGGGCAATAAAACTTATTAAAAACCTAAGCTACAGAACATTATTTTATTATCCTTTTTTTTTATTGCTTAATTAAAACACGCCTCAGCGTGTTCAAATCGAATTTTTCAAAACATGTTTTAAAGGTTTGCCATGGTACAACAATCAAAAACGGGAGAAATGTAAGTTTAAGATGGCACTGCAACAACCTATAACCTCGAATTTTTGCACATGTTAGGCATTTTAAAGAAACTAAAATTATTAATCTGACATGGGGTACTTTATAACATCAAATAAATATTACTAATATAATAAATAATATCAATAAAAAAATAGCGTAATGTATTCGTGAATAACTGATCTTTAAAACACTTTTTATTTCGAGAACTCGGCTACGCCGTCGTGCTCGAAAAATCGCGCTGTATTAAAGACCCTATTATTCACTTACACGTTATTATCTGTACCTTTTCCTAAAAACTGATATTATATTGAGAGATATCACAGTGCGACTATCAAAGGCAATAATTTCTGTCGAATATTACATCCGAATTTTGCAGAGCTGAAAAAGACCTTAACAATGACCTGGGAATATGAGGAAACGTAAAGATCGACCATGCATCCTCTTAAACAACTAACGATGTTTATAAATCATTATTCTTTTCATAAGATTACAGATAACTACACCTCTTCTAATTATTGTAATACAATTATTGTGACCTAAATATTATAAATCGCCCATGTCAGCTCATATGAGTTTTTTAGTCTATAACAATAAAAATGTTATTACTTTTTCGAATCAGTTTATTGCAAATTTTTAATTTTTCTTATTAACTTTAAAATTATCTACTACGGTACTGTTAGGCAAAAATTTGTCGTTTTACATAAATAAGTAATCGTTTTAATCCGGCTCTGACTTTTCCCGGATGTGCGACAGAGGGAGCAACGCTTCTGTCTCGTTTGTTCGTAGACTGCGAGATCAAAGGTGCCGACCGGAGTTGTGGAGCTGTAAGTAAGCTGTGTCAAAATCATGAAAAATGAGGTATTTTTGGCGTACACTCAAAAATGTATTGTTTTTTTGTTTTAAGTTATGTTACTTTAACAATAAATGTTAAAAAGTTGTTTTTTTTATTGGGGTCGTAAAAAAAATAATGTTTTCAACGCTTGCGGAAAATGTCTTTCCTGCACTCTTTTCTTCAATGTTTGACCGAACTTTGTTACGCAATGTTCGGGTAACGGTAATCGCGTGCGGGAAAGTATCACTTTCCGCACTTGTTAGAAAGGTTACTATTGTTTATCATTTAAGTTAAAATTACCGTTGTTAGCTACGAATAATAACAAAAAATCAGGTTTCAGCATTTGTTATCATGTCTTATTATCAAGGAAGTTTAAATACTTAATAGGATTCCTTTATGTCCCGTTTCGGAAATACAACCTAAAATGTTATTAGGGAAGAAACAAGTTTATCATTTAAATCGTCATAATACCAAAAAATATATAGTTAGTATTTGGAAACTTTTTAGTCTATTAATTTTAACTCTTAATTTAATTCATATTTCCGTATTTTTTACATTTTCATATTAGGAAAAAATATCAGTACTTTTAATTTACAAATTTCTATTGCAAAAAAAATGGCCAAAAAATATATTTTTTTCTTTTAGAAATTTTGATTTTTTTTAAATTTTTTGATGACGTTGCATATCTTACAATTTTTAAGATTTCCATACTTAGCCTGAACTTTGTAAGATCCATAAATTTTCTAAACCTTAGTGCTTATTTCAGTTTTTTATTATTTCGCTATACCTAATAATTAAAAATTTTAATCATTAATTATTTTTGCCTGTTGTTTTATATTCAATACTTTTAAAATTAGTTCCTATACTTACGATATATTCCTTGGAGTGAGTTTTATGTGCGAAGACATAGAAATATGACTGCCAGTTTAGAGCCAGTGGTATAACCCAGTTTGAACAACCGGAGCCACTGTTCTTGCGTCAGAAAAAATCAAGCAATTGTCTCTGGCAAGTTGCTCTGTCTGGCTCCTGTTTCATATATGTCTTTATAAATTTTAAAAATAATATATTTAAATTTTAAATTTTGTTTTAAATGAAGAGGGATAGAAAATCTATTACACTAAAAGTTATTTTTTTTAATGCAATTTAAAAACACGTTTGGTGAATTAAAAAAGTACACTGGATGACAAAATTCCCGTATTTTTTTATTCAAAAGTCATTTGAATATTGGGGTAAGCGTTTAAAAAAATTCAGGGTGAATAAATATTTCTTGGGTTTATTTTATTACAAAGGATACTGGTTAAAGCAACAAAAGGTAAAATAAACATTAGTCAGAAGAGTGTATGTACAAAATTTAAACCTATCAGGCACTATGAAATAAGTCTTTTTTTATATAGTTTCCAGGTATAAAACGGTAAAAGCATAAGAACGTGGCTTTCAGTAAACATTTATTATTTTTTTTGTTTATCAACGTTATGACAATATAAATGTTTTTATCCTTTAATTAATATTTTAGAATTTATTATTTTTTAAAAAAAGCTGCAAAATCAATGTTTAATGGGTCCAAATATAAAAAAAGTAACAAAATTGAGGATTTTTTGGAAAAAAAAAAAAAGCAATATAATCTACAAAACCTAACGTTCTGAATAGGCGAATCGATCTTAGATAAAACTCATGTAAGTTAATTAAAGAACAGCTATAGATCTTGTGTTAAGAAATTTATATTGTCCGTATAATTTTAAAATTATTAGTAGATCTTTCCAGGACTCTTGGTCTAAAGTGAAACAAATATATAAAAAAACTTCCGATGACTTTTATTTTTCCTTATTTAAAGTATCGTTAGAACTAAAAATTAAACCATTTTTTTAAAGTAGAGAAAAATATAAAAAAATTACTAACCCATTTGACATTTTTTAATATACCATAATAAAAGCATCACAAGTTTGTTGTGGTTAATTTTATCATATTTAATATATAGAGTAATAAAATAATAAAAAATAGTTATACAAAAACAACTTTATTACAATTATTTATCTCCAAAAAAAATTTAAATTTTTAAATCATAGTGGCAATAAACAAAATTTTGGCTTTAAAAAAAAAAAAGGAGAAAGGTCATACCAAAGGAGTCTGCTATTAAGCCTTTCTCTACGCCCCCCCCACGTTGTTAAATTTGGAACAGAGCGACGAGAACGGGAAAATTTTTAAAAAGTGAGAGAGAACAACGCATGCTGATGACGCTGGTGGTCTTTTTAACAAATCGGCTTCAAATGTTTTTATATTTTTTTTTAATTGTGATCCTAAGAAAAAATCTATTATTTATTTGTAAAAACTGGTCAGGATTAGAATCCGATGAAATTTAAAAAAAAAATACAAAAAGTTTTAAATCTTTTATTCAATGATTTACACATTTTTTTTCCCAAAAAAAAAAACATTCTTTTTACGAAATAAAAGTAAAAGTAAGGGTAGGAATTTCAGGGCATATTTTTATAAAAAGGTTGTTATAATAGCACACAAATGATTATTGATTGGTAATATATTTAATCTAATTGACATGAAAATTGCTGAAAAAAAAACAGAAGGATTAAAAGTACCATTTTTAGAAAATTGTTTAGCAAGAGTTTGATTTTTTTAAAGGTGAAGAAAGTTTTATTCTCAAAGGTTACGGATGAACTAGTATATTGTGCAACAAAGAGAAAAGTTTAACATTTTCCAAGAGTGAGCTTAAGCAAATTAGTAAGTAGGAAATTGCTTTTTTCACATGTTCCATTATAAGTCATCACGTCGTCTTCTCAATCGAAACTGTACAAAGTTCAAGCCTGGTTAAAAAAAAACCCAAAAACATTTTATTTTTACTTTGTGCTAAAATTTTCAATTTGTTTTGTCTTTTAACAAACAAATGTTTTAGTCATAAAAATTTTTTTTGTTTTTTAAACAGATTATTATTCAAATTATTTATACAAAAAAAAAATCAAATCCATTCCATTGGAAAAAGTTTTCAATTTTAGTTTAATACAGACGTCTATAAAACCCAAACAAAAAAATTTCTTTCACATACCGAAACAGAATCCACTAAACAACTTTTGTATTTGATTAATTTTTAAAAAAAATTAAATAACAATAAAATACAAATTCTTAAAAATAACAAAAATGAATAAATGCAATAAAACGCAGAGCAATATGTGGGTTCTTCAGTGATCCCAAAGGGCCCTTAGACTCAAAACCCGCGACATTGCCGCTTGCTTTCTCTCCGACTTTCAGAGGTGTCGGTCGCGTGCGCCGGTCGCATCCAGTGGGCGGGCTTCAGTTTGATTACATGTAAAGTATCCCTGATGCATTTAATCGCGTCGCGTCGCGCCGCGCCGCTTTAGTGAGCGAGCACCAAGAGAAAACATCTGACCACAGAAAAATTCCCTTTTAACTTTTGGGGGGGTTTTTTTTGCACGATAAAAAATTTTATTTTAAATCTAGCCCCGATCTTGAAAAAAATTCTTTTATGCCCCTCGTAGAAAAATGAATTAGTACAAATGTTTTTAATTTTTTGGTAAAGGATCATAAAAAGTAATTGCTATTTAAGCAAAATAAGGTAATTTTATGCAATTGTAAAAACAATCGTTTTATTCTGTGATAAGTTTATTTGTATTGGTTTTTTGCTTTGAAAATGGTATTACGGTGTTAAGGTGTTTCGGTGAGTATTTCTAAAAGGTGGTGAGAAAAATAAGATTTTTGGAATCATTTATTTTTGGGAAATTTTAAAAAAATAAACAACAAAAGCAACATAAAAAAAAAAAAATAAATAATTTGAAACATAACTTTATTTTTTATTTTAAAAAAACCCTTTTTTT
>JAHBCN010019592.1:0-15820 GCA_019359885.1 Listronotus oregonensis
AACAAAGATCTTTTTTCTGATTTCAAATATATATACATTAATGATATTTGGATGAACCATTTTTGAGATATTTTAGTTTGAATTTTTAATAAATTACAAAAAAGTTTCATATTAGTATCAAGAAAGCCATGGAAACAATAAAATTGTTATGTTGCTGAATTTGGTGAGGGTTTTCTCTGGACCCATAATGTTTACTTTTATGATTAAACATTCCTGCTAAAGTAAGGGAAGACTTGTCGGTAAATAGAATTTTATTTAAAAACTTTGGATCCTGCTGCATAAACCTAGCTATTTCCAATGCATACTTAGGTCGGTCCTGCATGTTTCGTTCAGGAAGGTTCTGAACGAACATAAATTTATAAGGATAAAATTTGTAAAATTTAAAGGTTAAATAAATTTTATAATTTGTTTTATTAAGTATAGATGCCGCATCCGAGATTGATATTTCAGGATTTTCTAAAATTATTAAAAGTATTTAGTGCAAGTCCAATAGAAAAAGTATAATAATTATCCTGGAAAAACAAGGATATCCAAAACCTTGTTTTCATGTCGTGCTGCAGTCCTTTTCTTCATTTAAAAGTTTTTTCGTTCAATAAACTTTCTTACTATGTATTTAATAGTATCTATAGGTGGTACCCGTTGTTAAGGATATAATAAGCAATATTCCCTTTGCACTGTCGTCACATTATTATTGTTACTTTAAAAAAGACGTATAATAGAGATTTTTTTCTTTGAATAGCCCATCGACAAAAAGCAATACAAACTACTTTTAATAGTTAAAATGATAAATTTTAACTTTTTACAATATCAATACGTCAAATTTATTAAAACAATTTTATTGTTTTCATAGCTTTCTTGATACTAATATGATTTTTTTTCAATTTATTTATATTTTAGGCTTAAATATCTCAAAAATGGTTCATCCAAATATCATTAATGTATATATATTTGAAATCGAAAAAAATATATTTTATTGTAGCGCATAATATACAGGGTGTTCCATTTAAAAAAGTTGAAGTTGCCTATATTTATCCATTTTTTATTGCGTTATTTTTTTACTGATAATTTCAAAAGATAATATGGAAAAAAACCTACAACTTTTATATAAAACATTTTTTTTCTGTCTTTAAAAATAAAGGCTCCAGAAGCCACGTAAATATAATCAAAGACCCGTACATACCGCTAAAAACTCTAAAAGAGTTCTGCGAGAAGTGTTTAATGACCGTCTCATTTCTTAAGGTTCCCGGAAAAACTTTTTAATCTCCGTAAAAAAAGTATTGCTTCTAATACCCCCAATAAATTTCTAAAGATTTAGTTTATCATATTCCGTTCTATTTTTAAAAACAACATTGTACGAAACCTAATTTTTCGAAGAACATCAAAACGCCACACTTCATTAATTATTTCGAGGCAATTAAATTTGGAATGTCTATTTTCATAAGCGGTTCAACCGATATACAGGGTGCTACCAATCAGATTATTTCTTAAAATATATCTGTTAGGGGTCATCTAGGTATTTTTTTTTAATGGAATTGTACCATTTTTATGTGATTATGCGATTGCTCTTATATTGTTTAATAGAAAATTAAAAAAATTAATTGAATAAGATGGTTATCTGTTTGCAATCTTCAAAATCAACCACAAGAATTACCAAAAAAACAAAAAGATTTTGACTTTTTAATTTGCCAAGCTCGTCACAAATATATTACAAACGTGCCAGACAAGTGAAGATAAGGCACGTCTACTTGCTCTTCAGGCCCCTGAAAGTAATGCTTGGATTAACACTTCCATCTTCGTCCTTGGGAAATTTGTTAGATAACAAAACATTCCATATTTCCATCGCTCTCAGACTTGGTTGCCTTGTGTGGAGAGTACACCTGCGTTTGCGGCGAAAATGCTGATATTTATGGCCTACATGGGTTAAGCTGCAAAAAAAGCGCAGGGCGTTCTTCTAGACAACAGTCGATAATGACATTATCAAAAGAGCTCTGATTTTAGCTGAAAATCCTTCTGTGTTAGAGCCTCTTGGGGTTTGCAGAAACGATGGAAAACGGGTAGATGGAATGACCTTAATTCCCTGCAAATATGGAAAACAATGACTTTGGGACGCTCTTGCAGCCATACACTTGCAAAATCCTATCTGACAAAACTTCTAATTTTGTAGGTGCGCTGCTCGTATTGCCGAGAATAAAAAACATCTAAAATATAAAAGACTTGAAGAACGCTTTATCTTCATTCCTTTTGCTGTTGAAACTGTTGGTCCTTTGGGTGATGAGGCTAAGGGTTTTATTAATGAAATTTGCAAAAAAATACAATGCAAAAAATCTCGAAGTTTCATTATCCAAAGAATTGGTTTAGCTGTGCAACGGGGTAATGCAACATCGGTACTAGGAACAATCCAGGAAGACCTAGGACTTGATGAAGTTTATAATTTTTAAATATAGATTAAGTTATTTATTTAATTTTAGAGTATTTTTATTTGGTATTTATAACATTATATATTTTACCGTATCTATAATAATTTAAAAATAGGTCAAAAATTAAAAAAAAAATATTGATTAAGTATATTTTCTGATAACACAAATAATAAAGAAAATATAAACGAAAATGTGATTTTGGGAAAAAAAACCTAACTCCAAAATTGTTGAATTGTTGTTTAACGTATTTTTGCTTGTTCTTTAATAAAAAAATATTTATTTTTATCTTAAATCAAGTAAGAAATACGAAAAATTAAGGAAATTATTAGTTATCCAAATAACACTACCTCCAAATTGTGATTCGGTATCCGTATCAATTTGTCAGGTTAATGGTACGATAGATGAATATTTTTTTCATTTAGAAGTGCGGAAAATAAAAAATGTATCACTTTAGATCAAAAGTTATTCAAGGAATCGGATAATCACATAAAAAATATGGCATTTCATTTAAAACATATTATGGTCATCGCTGTAGTCTACGGCCTACAGCGATGTGATCATATCCAACAACAAGATCCGCATTTAAATCCCAAATCACTCGAAGAAGTATTCTTACTAAGACGAGACCGGACAACAATGTTTCAAATAATTACTATATTTATCAAATTCCCGGTGAATGTGGTAAGGTATACATCAGGAAAACAAAAAGATCACTCGAAATTAGAGTTAAAAAACACAAAAAACATACGGAACGAGGTGAAACGTCGAAGTCAGGGATTGCCGAACACGCATGGTCAAAACAACACCACATACAATGCTCGAAAGCAAAAATTATTCATAAAAAACACACTAAAAAAAAAAAGAAAATTTAAAGAAGCTGTAGTAATTGTAAACAACCAAAATGTATTTAGAAACCTAGTATCGATATTCCGAATATTTGGCACCCGTAAACCGTAAAAATCCGGTCAAGCTTCGGTGAACAACGGATATATACAGGAAAAGAATCCTTGATAGATTCATTTATTTTAAACGTAAGAAATACGAAGTTGGTTAAATTATGGCAAAGTAGTGTATTTGCGTAACTAACCATGACGCTTTGAAGAATGCAAAATCCTAGTACTTTCGGATATTCTGGGAAAAACCCGAATTTGCCGATTTCGTTTTTTTTTTTTCTGAGTTATTTAAAGAGATTAAAAAAAAAAGACCCTTTCTAATGGCCACTTTTGCTTACAAAACAACGTTGAGATTTTCCGCACGACGTTTGTTTTGATTAAATATCAATCAATTAATTTTTTTAAATAACGGACCTGGGTTTTTATTTGAATTTTTTTGAAACTTATTATTTTCCCAATTAAACAAATGTATATACAGAAAATTTTAAAATTATTAACAAATATAACGCCCTTAAAAAAAGATTCTTTTGTTAACCATTGTCTCTTTTGGGAAAAAATGTTTATTTAAAAAAAATATTAAGTATAATCATTGTAATTGGGGTTATATCGTTTTAAAAAAAGCAAAAAAAAGTTGATGATGGGATCACAAAAACGAAACGTCTGGAAAAATCTTTAACCTTTTTTTGAGGCAAAAAAGGGCCAAAAAGTGTCTTTTTTTTTTCCATTTTTAAATAATCAAAAAAAAATAAAAACAAAATCCCCAAAATTTTCATTTTTTTCCGGATATTCAAAGTTGGGAATTTTTACAACTTTCTAAACCAGTTGGGGACCTATAAATGCCAAAAACTATTTGCCTATTTAAAAACTTTTATTCACGTGTAGATTCCCCTAGATGTTCATTCAACCAGATGCAACCCTGTATAAGTCGTAGTTTTTAAGAATAGTTTAAGTTATCATTATTTTAGTTATGAAATCTGAATGGTAGGATACATGTGAGACCGAAAACGTTGTGTATCAATTAACAAATAAAAACGACGAAGTCAAGATAAGTGTTATTGATTCTGATTCAACAAGAAAAATCGAGTAACATTTCATAAAAACTTTTTTGGCTATTTTTGGATATATGACAAAATTTTTAATATAGTCATATTCTAGTGGGCTCAGGGATTGAAAATATATTTCGGAGAAAGAGAAATATTGTTTAATATTTTTTTTAATTAAACAAACTTACGGACCTGAGTGAATAAGGGGTGCTTATAAAAACTTATAAATTAAAAAAATTATTTACTATAACTGACACACAAAATAGTGATGAGCAAAGCGCCAAGACCAAGTCCGGGCTAGTCTTGGTCTTGGTCTTGGTCTTGCAAGCCAAAGGAAGGTCTTGTTCTTGGTCTTGGTCTTGCACCACCCGGTCTTGGTCTTGGTCTTGCTGCAAGAGTCTTGCTGGTCTTGCTTTTTTTTTTGGTAGTAATAATTTAAAGTAAGTAATCTTGAATAAAATAAATTTCCTAATACTTAAAAATAAATAATAATAAATACATTTGAATTATTTGATTAAAAAGCATATTTTTAATGTAGGGGTTTATAAATTTATAGAGCTTTATTTTAAGTTCAATTAAGACACAACCTGCTTTTATACATTTAGGGGCACATAGAAATATTTTAATGAAAAGAATTATTTAAATTTTCTTTAAAGAACCATATAAAATAAAAACAAATCTGTATACTGAGTGAGCAGAAAAAAACTTTTAATATCAAGATGTGAAATTTCCGTAAAAATAATTTCAATATTAAAAATTGGTTTCTGCTTCAAAAAAAGTTTTTAGAATCTTTTTTGTTCATATAAACTTTTTATCTTTAAATAAGTTAACATTTTCCTACAAAGTTGGCACAAATACTTTATAAACATTCTGCATAGACAAGGTGGCTCAATAGTGTGACAAAGCTCGATATTTCCGAAACCGTTCATGATGGTGAAAAACTGAACATACAAAAATTATAGAAGAAAAGGGCGTAAAATGTGAAACTATTTTCTATTTAAATTTTTTTCGAAAAATCCACTGTCACTCAGAAAAATATCTTATTTTTAGCTTTTAACCTAAAACCAAAGATTTTTTTCAATTAATTTATTTAAAAAATCACCATCCTGTATATTATACTGTAAATTGTTCAACTTTCATATAGGAACAATATTAACGTAGATGGTTTTTAAATACTATTTTCCGTCTAAGCCGAAACTATTATTTAAAATTTATTTATATAAAAAATATTTCTATATGACATAAAAATAATATTTTTTATCAATCCATCTCTTTTACATTTATATCTTAGTTTTAAAAAGCCACTTCTTAGTGTGGAACAAGAATAATGTTTTTCTGTATTGTGGAAATTTTTGATCCAGCCTGTAAGTGACATCACTAGATAGCTAATTTAAAAAAACATTATGAATATAAAAGTAATTTTCAGCTTCTATAACTTTTGTATAGTTGCATCATTTTTAAATAAAAAATTCGGTGCCCTTTGAAAGAAAAAAAAAACATAAAAAGTAGCAAAAGTTTTGGTTTGTACTGCGGCTGCCTTTGCTTTTTATAATGTGCCGCTTCCCGCATGTGACTGTAATAATAGACCATAAAAATTAAACCTTTTTGCTACTTTTTATGTTTTTTTTCTTTTCAAAGGGCACCGAATTTTCATTTTAAAAATGATCCAACTATACCCATATTTTTTCTGTGTCGTGAATGGTTTCGAAAATATAGAGCTTTGTCGGACTATTGAGTCACAATCTTATTAATTTTGAAACATGTTATTGAATTTACTAGTTATCGTTGTTAGAAAACTGTATAAAAAAAGTGAACAATTTAACTATTATTTAATTAAAGAAACTTGTTACTTATTAAATAATCGCCATTTTTAGCAGTTCTTGACACTTTTTTTGTCATGTCTGTATGAAATACCACTGTATATGGAATATAAAAATTAAATTTTATAATATTAAAAAAAATTGGAAAAGTGCAAGAGTCTTGCAGGTCGGTCTTGGTCTTGCGTAGTCTTGCACTCCTCGGTCTTGGTCTTGGTCTTGGTCTTGCATACCCGGTCTTGGTCTTGGTCTTGCAAGCGAAAAGGCGGTCTTGGTCTTGGTCTCGGTCTTGGTCTTGCTGCAAGACCAAGACCAAGACCGGTCTCGCTCATCACTACACAAACAAAAATCCATTGACAAATTACGCAGAAAATCGGGAAAAACAACTTTTAAATTAAATTAAAAAAATATAGGTTAGAAATAAATGTAATATCTAATTGATTATACATTATTTCTACTGTCAAATTCAAAATAAGTATCAACAATGTTGCCGGATTTAATAATTTTGGGCCATCAAATTTTTTGATATTCCTTTTCTGTCTGTCTGAAATATAATTGGGAAAAATAAATTTGAATTTGTCTAAAAGGTCGGTGATTGTTAATTCTGGTTTTTATTTTCCCCAATTATATTTCAGCCGTGAAAATGCGGGGACGTTTTAGAAAAGACCCCTATTTGGCAACGCTGCACGCTGATGTTTTTTGTCATAAAGGGGTGTTTTCGCGTTATATGGAGAAAATCAATGCTAATTTTAAATTTTAAAATCAAAATAAAAACTATTAAAACACATAATTTCTCTTCTCCGCTAGTATATTTGCAATCCCTGAGGACACTAGCAAATGACTATATAAAAATTTTGCCATATAATCCAAAAATAGTAGAAAACCGTATATGCAATAATTTCCAAAAAATCTCCACGTACCGTATAAATTTGAAAAATTTAATATTTAAAATGATAACTTACTTTAAATTTCTTTTATCACCCTATATAAACAATGAGTATCTCATAACGTATAGGTAACTGTAACACTTGCGTCTTCTATTTTTAACCCGCCTTTTTTCTACTTATGTCTCTTAAGTCAGTTTATTTTTACATCTGGTGCATAACTCACGCTCTAACAAACTAACAACGGCATTAAGTAACTTCTGGAAAACCTTGTACAAAATGTAAATGTTTCTTTTTTGGTTTGTCACATTTGTTACCATTATTTTAGGTTTTATTTTCCAAATAAAGTTCTTTATTTATTTTGTTTTTATTTGACGCTATAATGAAAATATCTCTTTCATCCTGTAGACCTTTAACTAATTTTGGATTGGGGTACTAAAAATATTGTCCAGTTTAATGTCTCAAAAACCTTGTTGTATTAGTTGTCACAAAAATTATGTGGATTTTCATCATAACCTTACAGGCAGCCAAGTTTTGGTTGTTTCTGATTAGAATCCCCCATTTTCACGGCTTGTGTTCCGACGAGTCGGCCAATATTATTCTTACCTTAACGATTTCCAGTAGAGTAACTTAAAGTGTCACCTTCTTCATTTTAAGAGTGTCTCGGTTGTGGATCTTTTCTTTCCCTCCAGATCTTCATATCTTTAAGTCTCGTGTGAATAAACTGCCTCTTACTCACTATGTTGTAAAGCAGAAAATGCCTATTGTGCATGTACGACGCGTACTACGTCTCACAAAACTAATCTTGTACCAAAGTTATCCTAAAAACAATTTCTTAGCACTTTGGAACCTTATAGTTCCAAAATGAAGTCTTTTAAGACAAACCCAACAATATTCTCCCTAAATATTCGAATATTATTATACACGTCGTATATTAAACAAATTTTCTTTTGTTTATATTAAACAAAGACAGGCAGTGTTGTTGACCACCTAAGAATCTAAAAACTTTCTCGAACCAAACAGAAAAATATGCAGCAAACTAATTGTGTCCTCCTTATACTGACAACATCCTATATAATTTAATACTTATATTTGATCCAAATAACTATCTTCAATTTAATATCGCCCCAAGTCATAAAGTATTTGTGGATATTAAAGATAAATTATGCTTAATTAATTTATAAATTATTTTGTAATGACAGAAAAAACAGAAAGTAAAATTTTAAATAAATGATAGATAAAGGATGTATCTAGAAGATACTAACCTATCGTTAGTCCATCTGAATCAGGAATATTTATTTTATGAATTAGAAATTATGTATTATCTGGGTCTCTCTCAGAAACTGACAATAACATACATATATAGTGATGAGCAAAGCAAGACCAAGACCAAGACCGGGCTAGTCTTGGTCTTGCAAGTCTGGTCTTGGTCTTGGTCTTGCAAGCCCAAAGAAGGTCTTGGTCTTGGTCTTGCACCACCCGGTCTTGGTCTTGGTCTTGCTGCAAGAGTCTTGCTGGTGTTGCTTTTTTTGATAGTAATAATTTAAACTAAGCAATCTTAAATAAAATATATATTTTTTTAATACTTACAAATAAATAAAGATTTAGACTATATTTTTTGCTTTAAAATTTTAAAATATACCAATTTTAACCTTACATGTACATTTAAATTATTTGATTTAAAAGGATATTTTAAATGTAGGGGTTTATTTATTTATAGCGCTTCATTTTAGTGATAGAAAATGTTTAAATTTTCTTTGATGAAGCAGATAAAATTACAATACTGAGTACTCTGAGGGCAGAAAAAAAAACTTTTAATTTCAACCAGATGTAAATTTCCATGAAAATGATTCTGATATGTAAACATTGGTTTCTAATTAAAAAAAAAAGGTATTTAGGAAGCTTCTCAGTTCAAATAAACTTTCTATGTTCAAATTAGTCAAACATTTGCCGTACAAAGTTTGTACAAATACTTTTTAAACACTCTGCATATAAAAGGTGGCTCGATAGTGCGACAAAGATCGATATATCCGAAACCGTTCATAATGGTAAAAAACTGAATATACAAAAATTATAGAAAAAAGGGCGTAAAATGTAAAATTATTTTCTATTTCAAAATTTTCCAAAAAAATCCACTACCACTTAAGAAAACTTCCTTATTTTTAGCTTTTAACCTAAAATAAAAAAATTATAGCAAAATTCATTTAAAAAAATCGCTTCCCTGTATATTATGCTGGAAATTCTTGAACTGTCATATAGGTACAATGTCGACGTAGATGGTTTTTTATATATCATTTTCGGTTTTGACAAAAATGACGTCATCATTATACTTTTGGCATTGTTTTGACTTTTCCGTCTAAACCAGAAGTGAAATTTAAAATCCATTTATATAAAATGTATTCCTATATAAAATGACAAATATATTTTTTATTAAACCATCACTTTTACATTTATATCTTAGTTTAAAGGAGCAATCTAATGATGCCACTTCTTACAGTGTGGCACAAAAATAATGTTTTCCTGGATTTTAGAAATTTTTGATCCAGTAAGTGGCATCACTAGATACCTAATTAAAAAAAAAATAGGACGGTCGGACCATTGAGTCACAATCTTATTATTTTTGAAACATGTTACTGAATCTACTAGTTATCGTTTTTAAATAATTTTATTAAAAAAGTGATCGATTTAATTATTATTTTATTAAAAAAACCTGTTACTCATAAAATAATCGCCTTTTTAGGCAGTTCGTGACACATTTTTTGTCATGTCTGTATGAAATACCTCTGTATATTAAATATAAAAATTGAATATTATAATTTAAAAAAAAGTGACAAAAGTGCAAGAGTCTTGCAGGTCGGTCTTGGTTTTTTGCGTAGTCTTGCACCCCTCGGTCTTGGTCTTGGTCTTGGTCTTGCATACCCCGGTCTTGGTCTTGGTCTTGGTCTCGGTCTTGGTCTCGGTCTTGGTCTTGCTGCAAGACGAAGACCAAGACCGCAAGACCAAGACCGGTCTCGCTCATCACTATACATATATATGTAAAAATCGCTTTTACACTTCGATTTTTATTTTCGATGACGCATTTTTTGACATAAATTGTATGTATACAGGGTGGTCCAGAAAGAAGATATCATATTATTTTTTTTTTTTTAATGACACACCCTGTATATTTACCCTAATTACAAAAACCTATCATACATAAGTTTTGAACTGCAGTCAATTACTACCAGAGCTGTTGGTAACTAAATTAAAAAAAAAAAATCGTATTCAATTACTTCTCAGTAATTGATTTTCACGAATCCCAAGTTACTTAAAAAAGTAATTCGATTACTTATTAAGTAATTAAATTACTTAGAAACTAATTCAATTACTCAAAAAATAATTAAATTACTACGAAAAATTTAATTACCTTGCTTTTTAAAAAAACTGCTGAAGTTTTGGTCAGCCAGAAAAAGCATGAAACACGCGGGCCGCTTTGAATCCGGCGAACCGCGCCTTTACGCCGATTTCGTATTTTCGATTGATGCTGACCGCCACCGTTTTTAATTTTTTTTGGCTAAAAAAATCCGTTGATTTTTAGTGTAGGATAAAAAGAAAGTTTTGTTTTAGAGTCATTTAATGTTGAACTTGCCAAGAAAGCAGTTTGAATAGTGTGACGTGTGCGTATGATGCATATTAGTATAAATATTTTGTTTAGTGTATTGTGTTTAATATATGTGTTAATTTAAATAGGGTAATTGCTAAAATATTCAATTACTTTTAGTTTTAATTGATAATTGAATTACTTTTGAAAAACACGCTAGTAATTGGTAATTGTAATTATATTACTTTTTAAAAGTAATAGCGACAGCTCTGATTACTACTAACTAACAATGCTTTACAAATTTGATTTATTTTAACTAAAATGATAAAATAGTAAGTAACACAGTAATCTACTTTTTAATTGAATATTGAAATTAAAAACCAGTAAAAAAAAGTTCAAGAGAAATTAATCAATTATTAAAAACCAAGGAAGTTTAAAGTTAAAGACCCAATACTGTAAAAAAAATTTAATGGGGCGGGGAATGGGGGGTTTGGGGAATTTTTGCAATGAAAAGTGGGTCGAGCGGGAATTCCATAATTCTTTGTTACTATCTATAAAGTTGACATCATCAAATGTCAAATTCAAGCATTACTTTTTTTTATTTTTTGCATAAAATTGTTGGTTATTAAACGATACTACCACAGAATATTTAAAAATATTGTCTAATATTGGTTTTTTTACCCATCTGATATAATATGGAAAGAATAGATGCCCCCCACTTTACGGCCTTCTATTTAAATGATCGATATTTTTTGGAAGTTTTGTATTTTTACCAAAAATCTTTGTAAATAAATAAAAACGGGGTTTTTTAAAATAAATTTCAAACATTGTATGATATTTTTTTATGTACTTATTACCAATTTTGTGATAAAAAAAGGGGGAAAATAGTGTAAATGAGTTTAATTAATCCTAAGATTCTGGTTGACATTAAAAAGTGAAAATTTTAAAACTGCTTTTTAGGCATATACTTTTCACTAATAACAAAAATTCATGAGACAGAATAACAGTGGTTAAAAATGTTTAGTATCCTTTGGTACCTAGGTATCCATTGTAACAGTAACCGTTAATCCGTTAAATATTATGTGTCTAGAGTTCTAGAGTATGTCGAGCTTAAAAAAAAGATAATGTAAGTTTAAGAAACCAAAAAAACTAATTTCTTTTTAAGCAAATACAGAAAAAAAAGGAATAACTTTTTAAAATAAAATTGTACTTTCTTTCATTCATTTAGAGGGGCCCGTATATATTAAAATTTGCCTGGTCTGCCCAGTAATTCATAATTTTGATCCTTTAAAAAAAAATGATTTAAAATTTTTAAATAAAATAAAAGTACCTTTATAAACCTTATTTCTTTTTAATAATCCATAGAAATAAAAAACATTTTGGGAAAACATCTAAAAAAAAATAGTAAAGATTGCCTTACTTTTTCACTGCTATTTTCTATGAAATTTTCATTTTCTATTATTCATAATTGATTATTTATTCGGTTACCTAACGTTACGTCTCATAAGAAGCACCTAATTTAAGGATAAGAAATACTTACCTAAAGTAAAAAATGCCGGGTATGTTACCCTTGGATTTGCAAGACAAAACCATAAAACCTCTAGTCATTTTGTTACGATATTATAAGTAACAAACAATAAACACAAAATTATAGTCACAATTTAATAAACACCGATCACTAAAATAAGAAGGTTTTTATCAATCCACAAAACTTCTGCAACCACAAAATATAATCACACACTCCTACTCCGGCTCTCATAAAAGTATAATGTGTTGCCTAACAACATACTGATTTATCAGTGTGCGTGAGCAACATCCTGCTCCGATTATTTCGTGGAATTTTGTTGTGCATAGAATCGGCGGCCAACTCTGACAGTTATTTTCATACTGGGCTGGACATTTTTTGATCGAATGGGCCATAGCATTGGGCTTCCATACACCTTTAAACTTCCTTGTTAAAAACCCCCTTGTGCCTGACGGAAACCTAAGCTATTGATAAATCCCTTTTAAACTTTGTTTTTACTGGGTTTAATTCGAATATTTAATTAAATAGTATGCTATTACTGTGGTATTTACCTCTTCTTATTATTTTAGTTAAAATAAATCGAATTTGTAAAGATTGTAAGTAATTAACTGACTACAATTTAAAAATTATCAAGTTAAGTTCATAAGATTTAAAGATTTTTGTAATCAGCGTAACGTGCAAATCCAAATTTAGAAAAATATACAGGGTGTGCCATTTAAAAAACCATGAAAAATGTATCTTTTTTTAATCACATAAATTTTATGTCAAAAAATGCCTAATTGAAAATAAAAATCGACGTGTCCGAGAATTTTAATCGAATTTGTTCATTACTTTATAAACACAGTGTACAGGGTCTTCATTAATGTCTGTAAACCACGTGACCAAAAATGTTGCGGGTTGCCTATTCAGAGGTTGCACAAAATTTAATAAAATATCCCACACCATGTTGGCAAGTAAATGATTTAGTTCCATTTTTTATCGATTTCTAAAATAAATTAAAAAAAAACATAAATAAAATAAATAATTAGTTTCATACACACATTAAAGTAAAGAAAGTGCATTTTTGACAATGCTATGTTTTCTTAATTTCTTCAGGAGCTTTGAACTTTGTATATCCTACAGGGTATTTTTAAAGTGTGTTAATTATTATATTTGCCTTAAATAAAGAAGATGGGTGGTAGGAAAAATACTGCATGTGGTTTTAACCAAAAAAGAGGTTTAAGTAGATTTCATTGGGTGGTGTCGGCACTTTTATGTTGACTCGGATAATATTTTGGACCAGCTAGATGTAAAAAATCCTCAGAGAAAATACTTGGTCCTGTGGAAAAAAAAAAAGCATTTTTTTTAATCAAAAAAACGCACTCTTTACACTATGATCTCATATCTGAAGAAATGTAGGCGTGGCAAACAATGTTTAACGAAGGAAAGCGTGGAAATCCGATGCTATAGAGGGATGGGGAGCAAAATCAGAAGAGTTGGAAAATTGTTCAACAGTTGGCAGAAGTATTTCAGTTAATTCTTGTTGGTTTTTATTTAATTTTTAGATTTTTTCAGACAAAGCTTCAAAATCAAATGTGTTTGTACCCAAAACAATTATAAATCGTATTTGACAGTTGACTTAATAATTCATCTATTACTGATACAATGTCAGGCGACAGAAGAAAAACAACTTTAGCTAGCCTTCATATTATGTCAATTAAGTATTATAACAGCAGGTTTTCAGTCGTTTCAAAAAAGAGGAAATTTATGCATCTGAAATTAATGGTGGTGGTTAAGGTGACCGACGTTCGACAATGACCAACTAACAACAGGATTGCCTTATGATTATGAAATAAAAAAACTGACAACTATAAAAAGAAGGATCTCTGTAACTGTTCATTGGTGGATAAAAATGTATAAAAATAAATCGGTTGGGAATAAAAATCCATTTTTGCTACAAAATGTATAGATTATCAGCTTTTCTCAAATTTCACTTATATTGCATTTTTTATGTTTAATTTTGAGTCCTTATTTGCTTTATTAACATCAACTTTTAAATAGTAAACTAAATTGCATATCAACGTTATTTTTCCCTTACTTTAATGCACATATCGTTATAAGAACAAAGTTATGATATTAGTAATTAATTAGTTAACATTTGTATGAAGGGCAGTATCTGGACCAAAATTCTGGGGGAGAGGGGTTAGGGCAGTGGCATTTGATAAATTAGGAATTAAACAAATTTTAATTTATAAATGGGTTTTTCTAAAAAAAATATCAGGTTAAACTAAAAAAACACTTAACAAGTTAAAACTTTTAAAAAAAATAATTATAATGACAACTGAATATTTCATGGCTTTTCCCCAAAACGATTTAAGACTTCCGTAGTATTAATTTTAATATTTCTATGTATGCTTAATAGAGCAAGCCCCGTTAGCCGTTTTTGACCAGTTGAATTGCGCAAATAGTCTTTTAATTAAAAGTCTTAGCGATAAAAATGATCGTTTCGGGGGGCTGTATATAAAGGTAATGTGGCCGGAATTTGAACAAAGTATGAATATTAGGAAACAAAGTTGGATTACATGCTGGTAATACAACAAGAACATTTTTGGGCCTTTTTGTGAGGGAACTTAATCCATTTTTTTTTCCCAACTGTAATTCTGCAGATATCTAGGTCAAAAAACCCCATATAATAACAAGTCATATATTTTTTCTTTTGTGTGCTTTGCAGATACTTGGCACTAGACAATATAACAATAAAAGTGATTTTTTGTGATTTACAAATCTTGCAGATAGCTCTTTGATAAAGTAATCAAATAATGGATTTGCAATTGTGATTGAAAATGTCCTTCTGCAGTAGCTACCAAGATATTAGAACGATTCTGCTGTCGTGAAACTATTCTAGGTATTTTTATGCATTCTTCGTCATCTACAGACTTTATAATAGCTTCGTATTTTTTTTTAAATATTTTTAAGTTCTTGATCTATATGTAGTCTATTTATAATTTATAAGCAAGACTCTGGGAACCCCCCATTTTAAGGTCACGGGGCAGCGTTGCACGGTTGTTAAAATATCGAGCTTGATCCCGGGGTATAGACGCAGCTAAAACGTTACCCGCCGATCTTGATGGATTTTTAACGGGTCCCGGCTATTGTAGGTTCATTTATCGTTGAATTTTAATGTAGAAAAGTGGTTTTTTAGTTTAGAAATTTCATTTTTGACCAATAAAAATATTTCAGATACTTTTTTTTGTATTGTTGACCATGACTAAGTAAAAATATATTTTTTAGAAAATCTTTAAAAAAAAAGATATAGTTACCAGTCATTTTTATTTTATTTTACGTTATAATATTTTTGGGATTTTCGGGGGGGTTTATCCCCCCCAAAACCCCCCCCAGATACGGCCCCGTTTGTATGTATAAGATATTCTTCTTTTTTTTTACCTGAAATAAAAATTTAAAACCAACGAAATAACGAAATAGTGTTTTACTCAAATATATGGACCCTTATGAAAAGGGGTCTCATTCTTACACTCAAAAATAAATTTTTTTTTTTTTCTTTATAAAAGAGCTTCCCTCTGAACACGCTGGTGTCTTTAAAATATTTCATTTTATTCCAAACTTTAACTTTAAAAATCTAATTCTAAAAAAACCCGTTTAAGAAATTTTTTTTTTGAATCAC